>JAOCNB020019928.1:0-13766 GCA_026546465.2 Palythoa caribaeorum | reverse complement strand
ATTGGGAAAACATTGAGGGCAGCGGATTAGGTCTATTGAAAAGAAGACACGGTGTCCAAATAAATGCAAAATTTGTAAAATTTCCAATACTTAAAAACGCATTACCAGAACAGTATTTAACAAATTGCTCTCACTTTTTCGAAGGAGGTTTATTTTGGAAAGCTCTTTTAATAATCAAAAGTTCTCAGTTTGTATCTCAATACGAAAAAGAGGCACGTATAATTACATGCTAATGAAGACGTTAATGTCACTACACATTCACCTATACGGCACATTTGATAGGGTACTTACTAGGACCACCCGGAGGGGGTCCCCGAGGGGGACCAGGGGGAAGACTACGTGGAGAAAGGCCCATACCAGGGCGAGGTACCATTGCCGAAGGATTCATAGGCGGTGGTCCCATAGTAGGCGGTGGTCCCATAGGTCGCGGAAAGGGGCCCCTGGGTCCATACATAGGTACTGCCCCTGGAGGAGGTATAACGGGTCCTGTCGGCGGTTGTCCTGGTGCTGCACCGTCACGTTCTCCTCTTGAGGGCGGTCTTTTGCCATCAGAGATCTGTTAATAAATACATTATTACAAAGAACATTGTGTTACTTGAATCATCTTAGCAAATGTAATAACATTCAATAAAAAAGATAAGATTTTTAAAAGTTGTTTGATTAACCCTTTGATGCCCAAGTCCTGAATCAATTTTTTTCGGGGTTAGTAAAGCAGCAAAAAGTCAATCGGCTTTTGTCATTCAAGTCAGCGGTCTTTCATGAAGATTTTTGCTCTTGTTATACACTAAGGGCTCAAGCTTTTTTGTGACGTCACCACTGACAGTTGGCGCAATTTGTTTAGCTGAACGAGACAAAAGCAAATGTCTGGTAAGTATATTGTGTTTATAAGTGTAATCTGAGCCATTTGCCACTACAGAACCCCCCAGACTTGCATCATCAAGCTGGAATGAAGGATAGAGGCAATCTTTTGAAAGAAACCAGAAGTGAGAGGTGAATTCATGCTGATCGGGATGCCAAAATATTATGTTTCCAAACATGGCGGATCATGAATGAAGTTGTTTCTCTGGAATCTCGCGCCCACTGCTCAAGGCATTTTCGGTAAGTTTTGACTTCTGAGAAACGCACCGAGCACAGAAATTTGTCAGTAGGTGTGGGTGGCTCGACACTTATAACTCAATGCCGCCGAAATGGCAGAATTGTCAAGAATTCCATTCGGGCGTGATTACTGAAACAATGGGAATCACAAAACTTGCTCCTAAAAAAGGCTGCAGTTTGGCCAGCGGAAAGAGGAGCAGGAATCATTGTCAACCATTGCCAAGTTCTGTAATTGAGGTTTTCTTCTCAGCGAGAAGACTTTTTGTTTTACAAAAATTTTAGGAGAAAAGTTGGTGTTTTTGGTGTTGTTTCGAGATGTGAAAAACGCGTTGCATCTGGTTTTGCTACAGAAAAAAAATGTAAAACTTGACATAAATCGGGGATTCCAGTAGGTGCATTGGATGCAGATATTTAGAAAGTTCTCAGCTGACAAAATTATAAGTCCAATGACGTCCCATTTACTAATTTGAGAACATCATAATTTTTTAAAGTTATCAATCCTAAGGCAGGGTTGCCACACATCCGAATGAAAAAATTCCCTGACTTTTCCCTGATCAAGGGTAAAATTTCACTGACCTTAAACATGGCAATTTGTACAGAGAACACATGCTTCAGCTTTTCAGCTTTTTGTTTAGATGTTTGGTAAATTTGAAGGAAAACCTTATAAGATCTAAAATTATATAAATGTCCCTGACTTTTCGCTGACTTTGAACAGAATTCTAAATTTCCCTGACCAAACACAAAATTCAGACTTTCCCCTGACCTTGAAAAAATTTCGTTTTTCACAACTTTTCACAGACCGTGGCAATCCTGCAGGGGAACTATATTTACTGGTGCCGTAATCAAGAGGTTAAGCAAGGGCTTTGATTAGATCATTGTCTGGCTCAGTATAAACTGTGATGCCTCGAGGACTGAGCTTGCACTGCCTACATACAATTCAATGCGATAAAGCAAATTGAGCAAAACCAGCCCACTACTCACTTCAGTCATTGTGAGACCAATTAAATTGTGAATTTTAGACCAAATGTAAGACTTAAAGATGTTAGACCGATAACTTTCGGAGTAACATTTTATCAAAACTTCTATTTGCCTACGAACACTAATATGAACTGCTTAAAAGATATTGTTGTTTACCTTTCGATTAGGCAGACTTACAGGCTGTCTGCCATCCTGTGGGGTACTTGTTGTTAAATTAGGTAGCCGTGAAATATTTGGAGTTCCGTCAAGCTGTGAGTAAGACGTGTCACTTGGTGGTGGAGTGTCTGAATGTCTACTCCCTCGGCTCGGTGGTCTAACATCTGCTTCTCGCTTATCCTGTGATGCAAAACTACATGTTTAGCTACCAAAATGTCTTCAATTCAATTCAATTTTCATTCCAGTACCATTACAGCATTTATAATTATTTACAGTAAATTTAACAGAAAAGTAGGTACTTAGCCAACTGTAATAACCGGAGGTTAGACAAGACAGTTGGCTGAATATATTAGTTTGTCTTACAAACTTTTAATCAACAAATTGGGGCTAATTTCACTCAAAGTACCAGCAGTGATGTATCAGGACGGCATGGTCTCATTCTATTATACTCCCTTTAATTAACAACATCCAGACAAATAAAATAAGATAATCTCTTGCTAGTACCATCTATCCACCTGCTATCCCAGAGCTATATTTAGAAACAGAAAATGATAATATAGATATTTATTATTATAAGGCTGTTTCGAAAAAGGATGAAATCTGCAGAAGCCAATACCATGGCTGAAAGGAATATTCGTTGCTATTTATAGTAAATTCATTTATAAGGGTTGCCACTATTTACTGGGTGTGAAATTCAAGGACTTTTCCAGGACCTTTCAAGCAAATCCAGGTCCTTCTCTATCAAATAAAACTTCAATGCTTTACACATTACACTATATTAAGAAGCTTTAGAAAATTTGTTTCTGGACAAAAATCAAGCCTTTCGGGGTCGCAGGTTTTGTTTTAGAATGCTGTCACATCAAAAATATTCTGACAAAGAGCTTATTTTTATTACTTTTGGAGGTTGAGAAATAAATATTTTTTCCCCATTCCAGGATTTGTAAGGACCATGACACAAATTCAAGGACTTTCCAGGGCCTGGAATTCTTTTCTCCAATTCCAGGACTTTCCAGAATTTTCAAGGGCCGTGGCAACCCTGAAATAACTAATGATGTCTGGGTACTAAGGCAGCCAATGAGGTCAAGTAAGTGAGTCAACCCTAGCAAACAGTGAATGCTGAACGCGTGTGGTGCTTGAGCATTCTTTCTTGCTGTTTTGAGCAAAATACTTTGCACCACGACTTATCACAGCAAGGTTCGCTTGACATGCAAACAAGAACTAACTTATATGACGCCATCAGCCTTTCTGGGACCAGGACACCAAAAAGACGGTAAAAAGCACACAATATTTTGTCAGGATATTATCTCGCATAAGTGATTTTTGGACAAGTCCTGAGTTAAAAACATGCTGCAAATATCATTTAAAACTAAAAATATATTACAATGTTTTCAAATCTGACAATTGCATGCTATAAAAAAATACTTATTTATAATATCTATTTAACGATAAGAATACGAGCTCGCAAGTTCTATCAGCTATTAGTAGAAATCTAGTCACTATCTATCGCAAATGCTGTGATCTGCTTGGCTACCGTACTATGGCTGTTAAAATATGTCGTACATAGATAAGCAAGATATGCAGTTTAATAGACCTCTTTCATGTTTCCGCCGTCTTGGATTGAAAACGAGGCTCGAAGTGCAGAACAGAGAAAGGATGCCATCACTTGGGAACGTTGAGTCTTCTTGGTCAAAATATTTTGGAATATCTATTAAAAATAGGTCTGGATTTGCTGAAAAATAGGCAAAAGAGGAAGTTATATTTTCGTCCAGCCTCGTTTTTAATCTAAGATGGCGGAAGCATGATAAGGGTCTTTTGCCGATAACTTACCATTGGAGGAGGACCATAGCGAACTGGTGGCGGTGGAGTGTGAGAAAACGGTGGCATTGGAACAGGTCCATAGGGTGTTGAGCCAGGGGGAGGAGGAGGAGGAACAGGGGGGCCTAACCAGACACATTACACACAACTTCAGTATTTAATATACAAAATTAAAACCTCTGTGATAGTTACAAGTTGTCGGTCACGTGACAAGAAACCACACAGCGACATACAACTAGCCACGAGCAATCTAACAGCTAACCAGTGCGTTCATGTGTGGAAAAAATCAAAACAAAGTGAAGAGTAGTTACAGAATCATTGATGTTTTGAAAGGAGCTGCAACAAGCAACGAAAATCGTTCGACGTTTTCCGTCTTTTCAGTAGAGCAGCACACTTCTAACAACAAAATGAAATACAACAAACCAGTTGATTTTCAAGTTTCTTCCAGATTTTAGTGGCTTCATACCACAAGTCTACATTAAGAACTCCATAAGCACTCGTCGCTTTCCTTTACCTATTTCCCAACATGAACGTTCACCAGCAGCGTGTTGCTATGCACGTGACCAAATCAAATTAGGTGAACTCATTGAACAACAGCAAAGGAATATATGAAACAACAACAAAAATTGATAAAATGACTTATAACAACAAACGTTTTGGAGTTTACTTTTTACTAAACAGAGTTCCTACTCTACCTCGAGATGGCTGTAGCCTTTGTGGATTATAAATGTAAAAGTAAAAGTCTACATTGAAAACCAAATTTCCTGATTTTTCCCTCACTAAAAGCAATTTCCCTGACACAAGCTGGTAGAGCTTTTTACTGGTAATCCGGATTAGAGAAGGAAGGCCTTAGCCACTAGTACCCAGGACTAAACGATTTGATTACATTAGAATAACACACCTCGCTCAAAGCTATCGCCGAAATTTTTTTTCCCATCCAGGTGGCTTTACAGGAAATTTTATTCGGATGAGAGAAGTTAAATTTCCCTGACTTCGCCCTGACTTTTTCCTGACTTTCGAGTTCTTTTTCAAAATTCATGACTGTTAAAATTCCCTGAAAATTCCCAGACCTTGAAAATTCTTAGATTTTGGTGAACGACTGATGAAATAAAGAAACTCAAAATTGACAGTTTTTCTATTGACTTACACTCCATAACGATAAAAAACAATAATTGAAAGCAGAACTTACTGCCTTTTAAATTACCCAAAAAAGTGCACCAAATTCATCTTCCCTTGAGAGATCGTCTTGACTGCATAACTATTTGATACTGGGGGCATGCAACTTTGCATAAAACAGGAAATTGCAAATCACAACACACAGATATTTTCATAATATCCAGAAATAATTTTAAAAGATAACACTGTTACTCAATTTACACTTCAGTAACATTTATAAATACACATTTTTTGCTCTTACTGAGGAAAAATCACCGCATTTGTCGGCAGAGTTCTGTGGAGATTACCCCAGATTTGATCAGACTGCACAAGAGTACATAGTTGCACGATCAAAACTATCAATTTAACATTTCCTACCCAACGTTATTAAATTACTTTGCATCGCTAAAAGTTCACAACTAAAATAGAAATTTATAACAGGGTAGCCACTATTTACTGGACGTAAAATTCAAGGGCTTTTCCAGGACTTTCCAGGACCTTTTCAAGCAAATGCAGGATCTTCTATACCAAATAAAACTTGAATGCTTTACAATTTTTTTTCGAAAATCAGCTCAGCAATACACTTACAATATTATCAAGCTTTAGAAGATTTGCTTTGAACAAAAATCAAGCAGTTGCAGTTTTTGTTTTAGAAGGTTGTCGCACCAATTTATTATTTTTTAAAGTTAAGAAAGAATGTTTTGCCCATTCCAGGATTTTCAAGGACCACAACCCAAATTCAAGGACTTTCCAGAGCCTGGAAATTATTTTTTCCAAATTCCAGGACTTTCCAGGATTTTCAAGGACAGTGGCTACCCTGTTATAAGCATCATATACACTTACTCTGTGGTAGCTTACCTCTCATGGGTCCCATAGGGATTATTGGGACAGGACTTTGATGGCCAGGAGCTGGAGGTGGAAATGGGGCACCTGGCGGGATGCGGCCACTGAATGTGTACCGTAAAATAAACAAAATTCATAAATATTGTTATAAGAGTTTTACACATAAACGTGCTGCTATATAAAAACAGTTTTATAAAATAACAAGCAAACTTTACAAAGTTCTGGTTAAATTTTTAGCTGGTCGAAAATAAAGGCAGTATTTATCGTGTACACGGAGCCCCAGTTATATGCCATTCATTTTACCGCCGGAAAATGTGCAGATCAATCCCTTTCAGAATCCATGTTCTTCAAAGATAGCGCCGAAAAAGAGGAAAGGTCCAGAAAATGACGTGAAAAACTAATCTAATGACACTGAAAAATTCTTTACATGGACCAATGGTGAAGTATATTTTTGCTTCTACACGTTGACACTGTTTGCAAACACACGCAAAAAAAGGAAAGGATTGGGATTTGATCAAATTACGATACGAAGATAATAAAAAGCAATATTCAAAATCAACAGCAGACAATGACCATAACAATTACCCAATACTTCTGTTTGGAGCTCTGCGGCTAGGCAGGCGAGTAACAACATCGAAAACTTCTAAACCCTCTAAATTTTACCTGAGTGAAGTGTTTACACAGTACCTATTATCTTTTTTATGGCACCGGACAAAAAGTTAACCTCAATTTTGCAGCGCGCAAATTTGTACAGCCGACCATTTAATTTTTTGTAAAGTTCAGCTGGTTCCATGTGAACAATAATTTATGCTTAAACGTGTAAATTCTGGTCCGTCCTAGTCGTCAAAATGTTGAAAGTTAATATGCCCTGTTAATACATACGTCTTGACTCATCACAACTACAAATACTTAGAACTGGCGAAACTAAATTATTCATTGAAAACGTTTGAAAGTTAAAATATTCAATAATTAGAAACTCAGCTGAGTGATGCAGTAGTCTTACAGAAATGGCGCAGTAGTCTTACAAAGGAGCACACTAGTCTTACAGAAATGGTGCAGCAGTCTTATAAAAAAGTGAAGTAGTCTTACAAAGAGGCGCAGTAGTCTTACAGTAACGGCGAAGTAGTGTTACAATAGAGGTGCAGCAGTAGTACAGTAAAAGAACAGTAGTCTTACAAAAGAGGTGCAGTAGTCTTACAGAAATGGCGCAGTAGTCTTACAAAGAGGCGAAGTAGTCTTACAGAAAAGGTGCAGTATCTTACAGTAATGGCGTAGCAGTTTCACAATAGAGATGCGGCAGTCTTACAAAAGAGGTGCAGCAGTCTTACAGAAGTGGTGCAGAAGTTTTACAGAAGTTGTCCAGCAGTCTTACAAAAGTGGTGCAGTAGTCTTACAGAAGTAGTGTAGTAGTCTTACAGAAGTGGTGCAGTAGCATTAAAAAAGTGGTGCAGTAGTTTTAAAGAAATGGCACAGCAGTCTTCAGAAATGGTGCAGTAGGCAAGCTTACAAAAAAAGCGATGTAGTCTTCCAAAAGAGGTGCAGTACTCTAACAAAAGTGATGCGGTGGTCTAACCAAAGTGGTGCTGTAGTCTTCCAAAAGAGGTGCAGTAGTCAAACAAAAGTGATGCGGTGGTCTAACAAAAGTGGTGCTGTAGACTCACTAATGTGGTTCAGTAGTTTTACAAGGCCACAGTTTGTTACTTACCCTCCTGGCGGCGTTTGTCGAGCATCAGGACCATCAACTGAATGTAAAACGGTTATTGGTTAGAGACTGTAACGTAGCTGGTATTAAAAAGGTTTGCAGAACAAATGAAACAGTTGAAAACTTACCATGGTTCATTTGACCTTGAGAAGAACCCGGTCTTCCCTTTTCTTTCTCTACCTCATAAAGCCTGTTGAGAACAAAAGAACAGTAAGGTTAGTGTAGTTTCTCTTATACATGACGCCAAACACAAAGCCCCAGCTTTAAACTGACTGGCCCTTCCATAAGGTTAAACATCTGTGCAACCTTTCTTTTCTTCTTTTCTTTACTGACTTCCAAATGTACATGAGTACAGTATGATGGGATCACAGTATGTAAAGCAGAATTGATTACCAGCAAACAGCTGTTTCATGCCTTGCATGACTCTATCGTTTAACAGGTGCACCTTGATCTGAGTATAGACATTGTTCATATATGGCGGCGAGTTTAATATTCTTTTGTCTTCATTTAAAATAGCCCTAATAGCCGCTCAAACGAATATCTTACCCAAATCGAGGCGTTTTTCTAACACTTTCATTTTCAGGCCATGAAAAAACATATTTTCCTTAACCAATTTTGCTACAGCAAGCATGTAACAATTTAAGAAGATACAGAAACATACACCATACACTTCCATCAAGAGCTGGCAAATACTTGGCACTACAGCCAAGTTGACGTAAGGAGTTGTTGTCATATAGGAATAAGTAAACGTTCGAAAGCCTAGTTACAAACAACCTCAGGTTATTAGAATGGCATAACTTCAATGGAACACTGTAGTATACCTAGAACTTAGAACTTAGAATATAAACTCTCATTTAGATTAGCTCTAATGTCGAGAGGGTTGTCAGTTGTTGTTACCTCGAGGAACTTTTAGTTACAGACAACCTCAGGTTATCAGAATGGCATAACTTCAATGGCACACTTAAATATACCTCAAGGTACTTCTAGTTTCAGACAATCTTAGGTTATCATAATGGCATAACTTGAATGGCACACTTTAGTATATTGGTCGAGGTACTTCTAGTTACAGACAACCTCAGGTTATTAAAATTGCATAACTTCATTGGCACACTTTAGTATACCTCGAGGTACTACTAGTATCAGACTATCTCAGGTTATTAGAATGGCATAATTTTAATGGCATGCTTTAGTATTGCTCGACATACCTCTAAAGCTGGGGAGAGCTGTTGCGCATGAGTTGACATTACTGTTTCATCAAAATGGTAAATATCTTAGACTCCATCTACAAGATTATTTCTCTAATTCATCGGTATAGAGTAATCTGACCATTTTACTGTTGTTTGTTTGTTAACTATGGTTACTAAGTAATGGATGCTACAAAGAAGTAGACAGGACAGAGGCATGTAATCCACCTCACTGGCTACTAAAGTTTGAAACCTTCTACTGTATGTATGAACGTTTACTTAACAACAATTTCTTAAAGCAGTGTAATGTTTAGATAACGCTTATACGAGAATGGGAAATGCGAAATACATAGTATTAAATGGTAAGGAGGGGGCATCCATGATATTATTCAAAAACGGAAAAAAATGGGTGATACCAAAACTGGTATCAAATCTCAGTTTTTTAAAATACCAAATTCGTTTCAGCTAATTAGCAACCATTGAATGATTTCTTACCTTCGTCGTAGGCCATCGCGTTCACGTTTGATCTCCTCCAGTTCTCTATCCGATGTTCTAAACTTTAGCTGAAATATAACAACAACAAATAAAACAACAATTGCTTGTAACAAGCTTAACTATATCACTACAGATGCTTTATACCTACTGGTTTTGTGGTGTTTTTGCATTGTGGTTTATGCGTCTTGGCATTTTCGTCTAAACTTCTTTCCTAAAAATACACTTTTACTACTATGTATGTAATGTTTGCCGAAAGGTAATTAGAGGTAGCTTGCATTTATCTACGTCGTTGTCTGTCCCGATATGTAAATAACATCCTAATAATTTTAAAGATGTTAATAAAAATGGTTTATTGATTGATTGTTTGACTTACTGACTGACTGACTGAATGAATCAATGAATGAATCAATGAATGAATGATAGATCAATCTTTCGGTTGGTTGGTTGATTGTTTGATGATTGTTTGATTGGTTTGTTCCTTGCTTGATTGATTGATAGTTGATTGATTAATTGACCGGAAATTATGTGGTAATTACTTGCTTGATTGATTGATAGTTTGATTGATTGATTGACCGGAAATTATGTGGTAATAATAAGAATATTGATGTGAAATGTTAAAGAACTAGCAATATTTTTATGTTTTTTCTACATTCATTGACATGTTTCGGCAGGATCTGCTGCCATCTTCAGAAAGACTGGCAATAGAATAAACAAAAACAGGTAATCAACACAAATAACAAAGGATCAAAGACAAAATTTAAATTGGTGTGATAAGCTAAACTTCAAAATACACGTGCATCCTAAAACCAATTACAATAAAACATTCCAAAACAAATAAACAATTAGTTAATTAATAGTTCGGTCAAACTCGAATTTCTACACAAAAAGGTAAGTTTAACTCCATTTCTACTGCCAGACGAAAAACCCGATCCTGGGTTAGGTTATAACACTCTTTGTATGTTTAACGGTGCAGTAAAGTTAAGGTGGCAAGGCATAGGTACATCTACATGTACTTTAAACTAAAAGTTTAAATTTAAGTCTTTAAGAGTTTAGATTATGCTGACGATGTCTATCTCAATTGCTATGGCATCAAGGCAGGGCCTTGTGACACAACTCCCAACACCTACTGTCGTTAAACAAAGATGATTTACGCAAAACTAAGTTTGTTATTGGACTGACAAAGTTTTAAGATAAGAAATTTAAATTGTAACTTTAACTGTCAGTTTAGTAGTTTTAATATATTGGCCGTAAAGAAAGAATGCTTTATTGAAACTTTACCATATTACTGTTACTCAAGTTTTAACCAGTTAAAGTTTTTATTCCTAAAATACCAATAATAATGACAGAAATGACGGTTATGATGATAGTTACGATGATGATGATTATGATGATGATGATGATGATGTACGTGGTGTTGGTGATTATGATGATGAGGATGAGAATGATGATGGCGTTGGTGGTTGTGGTAAGATGATGATGATAACGAAGGGGGAGGGGCTGAACGAGGTGAGACAGTACTAAAGAAACTTACCCAGTTCTCATGAGCCCTTTCCTCGACATCTGCCAGCTATAACAAGATAGTTCGGTATCAAACGGAGCAAGATGTAAAACGACTTTACTATTGCAGTACAAAAAGGTCAATTTATAAAACAACCGTTCAAATGTGCAGTTATTTAAGAAGTCTTAATTGATTTTAGTATTTTTGGCTGTTTAATTGGTTATTTATGCAGTTAAGAATACTGAAACTTGTAGGCTAAAAGTCTAACACTTGCCGGATGTGGCTGAGATCAGCACTCAACGATAGCTTGCAGCCTCTATTATTTGAAATCATGGCCCCATCAGTCCTTACTGGATTTTGGTTTTCCTAACTTATTACTGTGTTATTTTACGAAACAATTGTAATGAACAACATTCAAATATTTAGGTTTACCTCAATTAGAAATTATTGTGGTCGCCATTCTTCTATTCAAGTTCATGTGAACCTTGCTTGAAACTTGAAAGAGGACTCTTAAACGAACCCAAACGTTTCTTCAAGATTCAAGCAAGTACCACACGAAATAGTAAAAGAATCGCGAGAACTACGAATTATATCCCGATAGATCGATATTCAATAAACAGTATTGATTTTATTTTATCCTAGGCTCAGATGGACCTATAACTGTAAACGGAAAGTTCAGATTATGTAATAAGAGAGATAAGTTATCAAAAATTGGAGACAGGCTTCTAACATTACAGTGCAGAACTTAAAGACATATTCTTCTAATGATTAAAGGGTTTCTTGGTTTGAATGAAACTCATGTCTACTGTTGTCTCTTGTATTCTTATTTTGTGTTTGTATTCTTATTTTGTGTCTGTCTTCTATCTTGTATATTTATGAGTCTCTGCTTTCTTGTATATAACATTCATTGTTAGTATTAACCGAATAGGTAAATAGCACTTTTCGCGCACTCTGATTGGTCACTAGTAAGTGAATATCCTGCATTGGCATACACCCAACCAACAAATAGTGTTTTTTGCGCGCTCTGATTGGTTCCCTAAAAAGTGAATATTCAGCGTATTCACTGATTAGTGATCGGGAAAAAAAATATGGCGTCGCGGTTTCCAAAAGGCACCAGCAAAACTGAAATTTTAGAAATAAATAATGTGACAGTTCCCAAAAACACAAAATATTAACAAAATTTGGTGTGAGCGTATTTCGATGTAAGTTTTAATAATTGTTTTATTCATGAACAACTTTTTCACAAGTTAACAAATTCAAAGTGTCAAAACTAAATTGCCAGCACGGTGGCACGAAGCTGTTTACAATTTCATGTGTATCTAAAAAAAAATACTGACTTCAAGATACATAACTCAATTATTTTTGATCACATGTTGATCTCGTTTTTGGACTCAGTCTCGCGCGTCTTGCAATAGCGCTCTGGATGAAAAAAAATGCAAAGAAGGCATGTTTCTCACTGATTCGCTGGCTGGGAATATGCTAATGTAATTATTCACCTCAGTATCGGTGAAAGCCAGGTATATTCACCTCGCCGCTTTTGCAACTCAATGAATATCCTTGTCTTTTCACCTCCACTTTGGTGAATAATTACTCACTATTCACCTTTTGTCAATCATACGTGAAAAAAGAAATAATGGACGCGCCTGTCCCTGTTTTGCCTTTATTTTAGAAGACAAAATTCTAAAAGTTAAAGAAGAAGGAATCCCAAAAACCACAAAAAAGCCATATGATATCGTGTTTCATTGTTCTCACTAGATTCAATTCAACAGCACAGCGCTGTGATTTAGTCAAACAATTGTTCACATCAGCCGACGACGTCCGAAGAAAAAATATCTTTTTTAGTTTGATTACGAATTTTCACAATCATTAAGAAGTTTTTAATTCATGCAAGATTACTTAAATACAAACAATTAAAAAGTTTTCAGCATGGTTCTAGCAATGAAATTAGTTTGACTACAATCGATGAAATAAATTCAACTGAGCTGAACAAGTACATCATGAAACTCTTTAATTTGGAAACATTTGTAAACAGATACTCTTTTATAAATCAATAAGTCTCAACTAAGTTTGTATAGTATTTGCACAATCCACCACACAGCAAGCACTTTCGATTGTTAGCAACAGCTGTTGTCATATTGTCAATGAAACAATAAATAACATCCTCAAAATTATGTCCAAAACCGATGAAATTGATCTAACTGTTCACAAAGTCCTGTCACACTGAACGATCATATTCATTTTGAAACATTGCTATGGCGGTGAAAACCCAAACAGACTACAACAAACGGCATGAATTTATCGCTTCTTATTAATTTTTCAGGCGAACACTGGGGGACAGAACCAGTGGCAGCGATCGTAACTCCAACTTGTTGAGAATCCAGGAAGGCCAGCAGTTGTGGATTTCAACTCATTCTCGGCAGCAAATTTCAGTTTCCTATATAAATTATCCTTCCTAATTTAAGGTTTTCATTGTCCATTTTGCTGTATTCAAAAAGATTTGTTTATCAAATATTTTTTTTGACTGATGATTTTTAATTCCATGAGACTTGGATCTGTAAGTTACTTTCAGTCCTGTGATCATGTGTCCACGCGAGAGGTAGAGGAGGGAAGACTGGTGGTGAAACTACTTTTCGCCAAGATTTATTTCTATCATTTTTGAAATAAATTTTATTTAAAGTGCTATTAACTTGTTAGGTTAATATTAAAACAAATATCTTCCTCAGTGTCCATCACTGGTAATCTCCACTTCGAGGGATTATTGTTAAATATTTAAAATTGAGTTCTCCATAAAAATATTAAAAATATATAAGGCTAAAATTGTAAAAGTTATTAAAAGTTATTAAAA
>JAOCNB020019825.1:0-13767 GCA_026546465.2 Palythoa caribaeorum | reverse complement strand
AAATCAGTGTAAATCTTCTCTTGGAAAGTATTAATTTCTATATTTGTATTTTTTTCCTTGTCTGCATTTTGTCGTCTACATTTTGTCGTCAATCTACATTTTTTAGTCTGCATTTTGTCGTCTGCATTTTATCGTCGGTCTGCACTTTGTCGTCTGCACTTTGCGGCTGCCGGTTCAACGGCACCTAGAAAAAATTGTGGCCAACTGACGGCCAGGGTATTTAAATTCTGGAATTATCAAAAAAAAGTTCGACTGCCGGCCATTTAGTAATTTGAAGGCCCTGGCCGGTAGTTGGCCACGATTTTCGTGGCTACTGCAGTGCATGCGTCGATAGACGGTAGCCAGTAAGCCTTATGTTATCGTCCAGGTAAGTGAGTCTGTAACACCACAACAGGAAGCTTCACTGAACAACTGAAATTTACATGTATCATTAAGCCAACAACAAGTATATTAAAATCATAAGTTCCGTACAAGCTGTGTAGTTACAAAAAAATTCCATTTGGCCATGCACCGATGACGTCATCTCACAAAAGCCACATACGCTATGCGGATACTGCAACACAACAACACTTATTAGCTTCAAGTATCGTTAAAGTTTATTTGGTTTTACTACATCGATGACGGTTTGTCTTTGCAAAGTTACATGTAGAACCGAGCGTTTATATGTTTAAAATTTGTGTTTTCATTGTTTCTTGCACATTTTGAGATTAATTTCAACTGTCTATTATAAATATATCACTATTGTCCTCACAACGCACTATTATTAAAACAAAACTTTTTCTGACCCAATTTTTTTACGTTTTTAAAACACAAATAATACTGCATTATTATGGAAAACCGAAAAATATTGACACTGTAAAACAGATATGTAATCTCCTCATAACTCGTATTGATGAAATTAAACCCGTGAAATCGTGTTTTTTCCAAAGGAATTTGAATGTTAGTTTTAACACCTTTAAAGCAACAATAAATGGCATGTATTCATTGTTTTAACAAAATTACTTCGCGTCTTTTAAACTCACTCGATCAAAACGACACCCACTGGCACTGCGTTGCCCTGATACGGAATATAAACTATAAAATAAAGCGAGCTTTGTCGGAAAATAAAGCTTCAAAAGGCGACTGACCGTCTAAGAAGCTATAAAGTTTTCACAATTAACAAATGATTTAATAAAATAATTTCATAATCTCTACATAAACAGCGATAAGGAAACAAAATTGATAAAAGTTACTCCAAATAACTGCAATGTTAAACTAACTGCGTAACTTTTACAAAACTAAATGCGCTCTTGAGAACTAAGCCAAAATGCAATCTTTATGTCGTTCGCTCAGTCGCCTTATTTTGCACTTAACCCCTTTATAAACTAAAATGTGGCAACGTTGTTTTGGCTCGGGTCCGTATAAACAGTTCATAACAGCGAGAACTGTATTTTATACAACAAAAAATCCGTGCTCACCATATCATCTGCATGTTTCGGCCTCTTTTAGTTCATTGTATAAACCCTCTGTAACATAATGGGGTTAATTTGATCGTTTACTTTGGGAGCGTCTCGGAAGGGACAGGGTGACTCGATTTTCTAAAGCAATTTGAGCAGGTATAAAATGTCATTCAGTGTCCACCAGACATCGGGACGGGAGAGGTCTTTGTCGACACTACCGTTATTGTTTAGATTACTAATGTCAACTAATTCTTTTCTTTCGTGTTTGTTAAACCTTAACTCAACAATAAAATAATTGTTTAGCAAATACTTACTGACATGGTATAATGAGGGTTTAGAAAATTAAGCAAAACAGTCAGTTTTGCTCCAACTCAAGCCAATTTTTCCAGAAAATCCGAAAACTAAAATGTTGTCTGTAGTTTTACAATAACGAGGATATAGCTATCTTGGAAATGCTGAATTTATAAAATCTGTGCTGCTACAATGAACAGCCACGTGGATTCCGAAGAACGATGTACAAGCCAACAGCTAAGTAGGAAGGTCCCACTTTAATTATGATACCAATTACGGCAATTATGACAACTTCATGGCGCCGTCGGGTTTTGCCCAAAGCCATGACAAGAACAGGCATGCCTACTTCATTAATTCAATCTCCAGGGATGAGTATAAAATAGCAACCATTGAGTCCATAATCATTCACACAGAGAACATTGCAAGACGTGTGATCAACCCTGAGGAAGAAGTAAGTCATGGCGTCGATATTCTTTTGGCTTTCTCTGATTGTCGTGACACAGATGGCCTTGATGTCGTCCAGTCTATCCAGAAACCCAAGTAGCAAATCTACGCCGCAGTTTATGGTTGATATTTACAACTATTACTCCAAGAGTGGAAAGAAGCCAGTTGCAGACATCATCAGATGTTTCACCGGAACAGGTCAGTATAAGCCAGCACTTTGCAAGCTTTTTCAAAATCTCTAATGTTGTGCAAAAACAAAACAAAACAAGATTGGTCTTTCTGAACAAAAACTGTAAAATTAAACCTTGTTTTCAGTTCAAGAGCTTTCAAATAAGTTTGTATGATGAATCATTGCCGAAAAGCAACCTAGAAGAAATGTAACCAAAAATACTGATGTGCATGGTTTTATATAAGTAAACGCTTACAATCGCTAAATTGGGAAAGGGGAGAAAATGTTTGTTGTTCCTATCTGTTTACAACAACAATACTTTATTCGCACAGACCGTTCAAAATGAAAAGTTACATTTATATCAAGTACCAAAAAAATAGAGAACAGGACACCTGTGATAACCTTAGGGGCTAATTGAAAACAGGTGGCTTATTATTCAATTTCAAGACTATGATCTCATTTTTTTTACTCGATATTTGTTTTTAAAATAGTTCTCATAATATCTTGATGCATGCAGGAAGTAACTTTACAACATGATGGTCTGCAATTTAAAATGTTTCAAGACTACATAAATTTTATCGCTACATACTTTAATTTTGAATATATTTCTTTATTCATTAATTATAACAAACTGCTGCTAAAAAGAACTACAATAGTGTAGTCCACCCAAAAACAAGCAAAGAAGTCCAATCTTTACAATGGAGAATATTTTTGTGTATGGTCTTAATATATATATTTTTCTTTTTTCATTGTAGGCTCGAAGCAACACAACAAACCTTCAGAAGCGTCTCGAGAAACAACTTACAAAGTCACATTTAACCTGACTGGGCTTCACCCGAAGGAACGGGTTCGACTTGTTGACCTCAGAATATTCACACAACTGCTTGATAACGCAACCAGTCTGGAAATTGAACTTTTCCAATACATCAAAAATGGAAAACAAAAACTCGTCGCTTCGCGGACGCTACACGGTGTTTATAGTAAC
This sequence comes from Palythoa caribaeorum, assembly GCA_026546465.2. Taxonomy (NCBI): domain Eukaryota; kingdom Metazoa; phylum Cnidaria; class Anthozoa; order Zoantharia; family Sphenopidae; genus Palythoa; species Palythoa caribaeorum. The sequence goes on along the minus strand of JAOCNB020019825.1, from coordinate 10,439 downwards.
TGGGCGGTGTTTAATCTTAAGTCAAGCTTCAGAAAATGGTTGAGGCAGAGTCAAGGCGAGTTATCTAACTATCGTATTCAGCTGAAGCTGCGCTCACTATCATTTAAAAACATTCGTATTGGTGAAAAGACGCCTCTACTTGTCGTTTTTTCAAAAGAGCAGAAAAAAGCGAAGACGCAACAACAAGAGACCCAAGTCTCGCCGCCGAGTCCAGTGGCGATGGCTGTCTTCGCTGCAGGGAGAACGAAGCGCGGTGCAAAGCCGTATGGGCGGCGTCGACGCATTTGTGGCCGGAAACCAATGTACATCGACTTTAAAAGTATCGGTTGGGACAGTTGGGTGATTGCCCCTCTGGGGTACCAAGCGTATAAGTGCGCCGGAAAGTGCACCATTCCTATCAGGCCTAAATACGATCCCACCAATCATGCTGTTGTACAAACGCTTGCCCACGATACGGGTGTAAATACTCGGGCGGCCTGCTGTGTGCCCAATAAACTCAGTGCTATTAGTATGTTATACAGGGACGATAATAATGTGGTTACGTTCCGTTACCGGTATGAAGGGATGGTTGTAGAATCATGCGCATGTAGATAACCGGCGTACTACAGGACATAAAATGTTCCAGAACACTTAATCAATAACTTATCTTTATTATTGAACCACGTCGTAAGAGTAGCAACTTTGTGTCATGTTAAATAAAAAAAGCATATACTGTACGGTCTTACTTCCATGTTTTCTTTGTTTTAGCTATTGTTAGTAGACTCTATTTTAACTCTTAGGCCGTTAAGACTGAATTCACATCAACAAACCAGTTAATGAAACTTTATGAAGTGAGCATCGCATGGAACAGATTTGGAAACTTTTCATGGTTTGTTCATGTTCAGAAGTAAAAAAAATTGTAAAATTTGAAAAAGCCAAGTTTTAAAAACTTGCAGGAATGGCGTTAACATGATGCACATACGTACGGTGATAAATTTAAAACTGGATTTAGATACCCTTTTTCCTATCACTCAGAAAACACTAATTAATATAATCATGGAAACGATCTCCCTCTGATCCCCATTCGCTAGTGAGCGTGCATGTCCTTCTGATGAGCTGCGAGGATGGGGGTTACATCCCTACCAAACCTTTTTTTCTTTTTCCCCTCTGTAAAAAGGGATATTTTTGTAATATAAAGACAACACTTTATACTCGCCCCACAAATCTGCAAGTCATACTAAACCTATGTTGGGTGGAGACGGTTTTTAATGGATCTCACAAAAAAATCCCCTTTAAATATCATTCTATTTAAGATTGAAAAAATCATTTTACTTGCACATTTTGAATTGCAGCAAATGTGTTTGACTAAAATTAGCATTATTTTTTTTTAAATAAGAGCGCAAGATATTTAAAAGTTTCATTATGAGCCATGAAATTATCACAAGTACATCTGTAGTAAAATTTACTTTGGAAAAACTTACAGTAATTTTTTGTTTTAAAAAGGAAAAAAATAAGCAATAATTATTTATTGAAATATTTTTTAAAGTTTTGAAATATTTATATAATATATTTTTAATTCCAAAAAATATCATAAATACAATCTATTCAGGTTTCCTGTTGAGCTAGCTGCTGGATTAAACCACTAGATAGAAAATAGTCGGCAATCCTCCTTTTGAACTAAACAAGACGATTTATGTGATGAGTTGTCTTTACAAATTTATATTTAACAATTAGATTATGAGGTCGAGATTTCTATAGAGTGATAGTTGATGAGGACGAAGCCCGAATCAAGTATCGCACAATAGAAATCAAGATTGAATAATCTAATTGTCTTATTAGAAATCTACTAGTCGTTCAAAAAAAGGCTGTCGATTTTATTGAATACAAATAACAACACTTTGAAACCTCAAAGGAGCGGCTGCCATTTTGTTGACAATCGCTACCCGTTATCTATCACCGAATAGATAGAGGGTAGGGTAGCCAATCAGAGAACTGCATTGGTAAGAGAACGCTAGTAGATTTATACTAATTTATAATATAGCAAATAAAAGGGACAATATTTCTACTAGCCCAACAGAAAACATAAAAACTAGTGGGGCTGGCCTGATAGCTAACGAAAAATTAAGTGCATTTATTTGACATAACTTTACAGGTATATAAAGCAGACTAAATTACTATTCAAGTGAGTTATAGTCCTAACAAGGAAGGCTAACTAAATTATACTTGAAAAGATTCTAACTTGGAATTTCAACCTAAAAAGGCTAAGCTGCTTTTTTGCTTTTTAGCAGCAGTTACTAGCCAAGGGTTCTTAATACTAACAGATCTATTTTTAAATTGATGCTTTTGTAAAATTACATTCATCCCCTAAAAGACAACAAACAAAAATTATTTTTATCTTTTGCTACACAGTTATCATCTAACAAGTAGAATTATAATTTAGCAGGTTCTGCAGCAAACATTTCAAAAATTTAATACCATTTTAATTGTACTATTAATAAAAGTTTGCTGTCTTGTTGTTATCAGATAACCTTAACATCAATTACTTCATATATCCTGCATGTAGCCATGCTTTGTCACTGTGTCTGACGAAGTTTGACCAGTACTGGCTGAGGTGATGTCGTCAGCTGATGGAACTGGAGACCCAATAATTCCAGCATTTCTTGCCTGTTGTACCTGTGTACACACAAATGCAGACGCTTTGCTTTTAAAATGAAGATGTCTTAAAGTAAACTTACAGTAGCTAGCATGTTGGCTGACTTATGGTATAGATGTGGTATTGCCACACAATTTTTTAACATGATTTTAAAGATATGGAGAACCCTCCATGATCTAGTAGGATGCTCTAACCAACTGAGCTACTGGAGACTCTATGGTGAGCTAGGGTCGATTTTCCGGGTCTAGACTGGAACCGCATTGCGCGGCCACACAGCCCAGTAATGACTGACGCACATGAACTCACCAACAGCATCGCGCTGTCACATTAATGCATATCAAGATGCAGCCAACCAACCTCCAAGGTGAGTATATTAAAGATGAAATAATAATATCATGATTTTAAAGATATGGAGAACTCGGTAAAAAATCCGAGCCCCAGATGGGATTTGAATCTTTAATATACCTTGGAGGTTGGTAAGTTTTTTTTTTAATGAAAATGAACTGAAATGATTCATAAAACCCAATACAGCGTTGTTATTTGTTTCAAATATTAAAAACAAGTAAAGGCGAAGTTGTTAAGCACACTAATCAATCGTTTTCTTCAACACAGGGTCAGGTGCGACAAGTTTGGCACACGTCGATGGTCATGGAGTAAAAAATGGTTTAGTAGATATGTTACAATCTGTTTTGCAGCTCTCTGAAGATGCACAAGGGCGGTGAGTACTCGACTTTGCTTTAAAGATGCTGTTAAAATGTTTTGTATGAAAAATATTTTTTTTTCTGAAGAACACTGATTTTCCACTTGTATCACAATTACCAAAATGATTTAGCTGTCTTAGATATAGAATACTCACTCTTAGTACAGACATTTCATATGAAAAGTGGGACTCAATTGAACGTAAAATTTATTAATTAGTTTTAAGCAACTAGTTGATTCTGAAAAAAGGTTTAAAATCAAAATGGGACTCACTCTCAAAAAACCCTCTAAACTGCGTATACCCCTATCATTTTCCCGTTATTTATCCCTAAAGTTCCTATTTTTTAGATAAAAGGCCCTCACGTTTCTCCACAACATTATTATCAAGGCGGCGAGAATGCCTCTCCTGACTAATTAATTCTTCTACCCTGTTCTTCAGAATCGAGCTGCATTGTTTTGGAGGCTTTGTAGATGAAAGAGGTGAATCCGCAAAGCTTACTTTGGAAGTGCTGGGTAAGTACTGCACTGGAATCTTTTTGAAATTTACTAAATGGAAAGAGACTTCGTAGATCTGCAAAGGTTGCAGTTGTCATAGTGATGGAAGAAGATTAAATTACTGATTGGTTGAAAGGTGCACGTGATACATTTGCGCACATAAACTTTTCGTAATTCTGTATTTTAACGTGTCTTACGATAGGTTATTTTTTGGTGGAAAAAAATATGGTATATTTTCCCGTGGTGAAAACGTAACAGCAAAAAGCACACAAATTTATACGATTAAAAAGAGCGCCTTCAGTTCTTATAAGGCAGGTGTATCTTAGGCAGTTCAATCACAATCGTAGGTATTTCAAAGGAAACTGGCAAAATCTTTGATAACTTGAAAACAAATGCTGCTAGTACTAGTGCTAGTTAAAAACAAGAGACTCGGATTGGTAAAAAGCACTCGAGTGGAACATTGCAGTGTATTGCTTATAAGGATGAAGCAGCAAGGGATGAATTGATTTGGGCTATGAAAGTGGTGAGTACTCAATATATTTATGCCTTTTGTGACAACATCAGGGACACCTTAAATGCTATGGTTCCTAGGAAAATAACTGACAACTTTACAGTGAGCTCCTCTAAGGTACCACACTTGGTTTCTGAGGCTACTAGACCCCACTTTAAGAAGATTGTGGCCGATGATGTAAACAGCTCAACCTCACCGTTTACCCTACAGTATGATGAAGCATCAAATTCCCAAGTAAATAAGCAGTTAAATATCGAGATCCGATCCTGGTCCTCGGTTCAATCATAAACTATTGTTCACTGTTTGAAGACGTACCTGGTGTGTCATGCAGCAGGTCGTCAACTGGCTGAGAAGATAGTCTCAGTCTGCAGTTCAGGATAATGGGTTAGCCTTACGACATCTTCAAATGCTAGAGAATGTTGAACCAAACGTCAACAAAACAGTTCGGAAATGACGTTATCCTAAATTTGCCCAGCAGGAATTTGGTCTCACTGACATTGGCACTTTCAATATTCATTTTGCTACAATGCATTTTCCAAAGGCTGGGAAATGTTTGGTAACAGCATTTCAGAATTTGTCATTGACTTGTACTTATGGTTTAAAATGTCCGCTGCCCGGAGAGAAGATTATGAAATAGTGAGAAGATTATGAAATGGTGTATCCAGTTTACATAAATGTTTTTAATTTTTGAGGGACTCTTCAAGTTAGAGACTCTGAGAAACTCTTTAAGCCGTTTTTATCATATGTGTTTTTTTTTCACTGGCTAAAGCCATCATAATTCTGTTGTTGAAAAACGACATGTTAGCTCTTTGATCTAGTAATGCTAACTTGACATCAGTAAGTGGTGGAGTTTTTTGAAACTTGTAAAATAATGATCATGTCACTGTTGAGAACCACTCATGAAGTTGTTTTTCATTGATAACAAGTTACTTTGTGGGTCTGATAATCTTCCTATAAATCTTCTATATTTCTGCTTATGTGCTCCTATAAATTTTTAAGAAAAATGATGTACGGGATTATGCCATCTATGGAATAAGCACAGCTAGCTATGGCATTACGTTTTTAAAATCCGAGGTGAAGGCAAACAATCGCTCGAGTTTGCTGGCTCAGTTGGTATTTAGTTATCCTAACTTCCTCGTGTTTCTCTCAACAGCAACATTGCAGGACCAGTCAGTGCCTGTTCATTTAGTTACTGCCTGTGTGACAGGTGTGTAAAAATATACTCTTGGTAATTCCGTTGTGGTTATGGGACTAAGAGGCAGAGATCGGCCCTCTCAGTTGACAGTACCACGCGAAGTAATAGGGCTTTGTCTTGTCTAATTCATCCTCAAGATCTAATCACAGTCGACGAGTTTAAGTAATAGATAAAATATGAGCGGGAGACCACTATGGGCATCTAAACGGCGAGCCGGTGATCCTAGATTGTGCTTGGACTGTTAGGGTATATGGAAACCAGCCTCAACTGTCCCAGCCTAGTCTTGGATTACCAGCGATATGTCCCAGTCATTGCCCCAGCTTTGTCGACGGTTCGGTCGCTGGTGCTTACGGTTATATCAAACCAGCTTTAACGTGTAAGACAGCTCTAAATACTTTCCTGTAAAAATCGCTTTTTTGTTTCTCCGGAATCTTGTATATCCAATATGCAATAAATCTTAAAAATTCTAGCGAAAGGAACAAGGCTGTAGGGTCAATCTTGAGTAATGGCGTAACAACTATTTTTTATCCATGTTCAGATCTAAACGACATTGCAGATGGCACAGCTCACAAGCCCATTGTTTATGGAGTGGGTAAGTTTTTAACGGGCAATTTCTAAAACTCTTTATTCCAAAACAGTAAGCTAAAATCTAATTTTATTGCCCTTACATTGTTCAGACGAAAGATGTTTTCTTATTTTGGGAAATAAAGGGTTGGATAAATGAGCTAATAATTGTAAGAATGGTATAATATCCAAAAACTATTTAAAAAAGGAAGGGTATTTGTTAGAAGAATATACGGACTGCTGACGGTAAATCCTTTTAGCAGCCGAGTGGTTCATTGGAGCTGTTGTTTTTCTCCATAGTCTCCCTCTACTAAAGGCCTGAGTTCTCTCGGTTGGTAGGGTTGTCTCGGGGAATGGGGTCAAAACTGGCCCTGTTTCACATGAAAACATCAGACAGAGTTATCTCGTAGGCTATGCAACCGCGCAACGCACGCGTACATTCCAAAAACTCGTCCTTACCCGCCAAGACAACACGAGGTAAACCGTTCACATGGAGCGAGGCAACTTTAACCCTACCCCTACTTTCCAGGCCGAGTTATCTCGGCTGCTTGTGAACATCTCGATTTTGAAAAACAGATACTGTATAGAAACTTAGCTCAGCTTGAGACACCTTGTAGGGCTGTAATAACCCCACCCGCCGAGACATTTAGCTTCTTATGAACAGACCTAACTATGGTGTTCAGCGCCCCTTTCCTCAAAACCTGATTATTGCTAACCCAGGGTTCAGTTTTTATTCCATGACCCTTTTTCCTACTTCACATAGTTTAGATAAGTTTAGCTTTCATGGGCTGGAATTAGGGGGCTGACATGTTTGTTTTATTGGTAAATCGGAACAGTATTTTGTAAGTGCCGCCAAACTTTACTTATGAAAAAATGACTCTTTGAACTTATCTTACTCCAAGGTTAAGATATTCGGGGTTTTGAGGAACGGCCAGGCCATGCAGTCAGTTTAAAGCGGGGACAGCTTCAAACACTATTCCATCGCATGTTAAATTCCAGCAGATGCTGAGTTGACTGGAACAACTCGGTTAAAGTACCTTGTTCAAGGACAATGGGATGAATCACACATTCAAACCGCTTCGCCTTCAAAAGATAGAAGAACATTATGATACATAATTTAAAGTTTTTCGAGTTAAAACTTTGCGTTATGTTTACTTGCCGTCAAAAAAGAGTCGTCAAGTCCTAGTTTTAAGTTACTATCGTCACCATAAACAAAATATAAGTATACAAGTGTTACGCTCGCAGAAAGAATTTCATGTGTTGTTCAGGCACTGTGAAGAAACATAAATGTCGTTTGCGGAGAACAGTGGGGTCGGTGCTGCCCGTTTTTATGTGTGATAATACCTTTTTTCATTTACAGTAAATGATGAATAAATCATATTCTTCTTTAAAATTGCTTCAAACCGCTGCTGTCTTCAACAGGAGTAGATATACGTAGTGGCGCCGTTTTCAGAGCAACGTTTGAGGACAAGGGCCCCGACCAGGCGCTACGTCACGCTCGGAACTTTGCAGGCGAATCAAAGGTAGATAATTCTTTTAAGGTGTTTTTATGTTTAAGTTTTAGATTCTGGTTATATCTTAAGGATCTGTAACGAATAAAACAAGCTGAGATTATGTTGCCAATGGGCAGTACTTCTGTATGTCACTGGGTTGCATATACAAATCATCATCCTTAAATCTTGTTTATTTTTACTGGCTTACTCGTGGCGGGATTTGAGAATGGAATATATGCACACTTCAGGGTTACCACGGTCATTGAAAATCCTGGAAAGTCCTGGAATTGGTAAAAAAAAAATTCAAGGTCCAGGAAAGTCCTTGAATTTCGGTCGTGGTCCTTGAAAATTCTGGAATGGGCAAACCTTTTTTCTTAACTTCCAGAAATGATAAAAATAATCTGTTTGTTAAAATATTTTTGTGACAACGTTCTAAAGTAAAAACTGTGACTCCGGAAGGCTTGATTTTTGTCCAGAAACAAATCTTCTAAAGCTTTTTAATATAGTATGTGTATTGTTGAACTGATTTTTTAAAAAACATATGAGTTCAAGTTTATTATAAGTTCAAGTTTATTATTATCATTTATTACATTATTTACAGAACCATACTATCCGCAAATAGCAAAGGCTAATCTAGGCGGGTTGTGAAAAGAAATAGTTATAGTTATAGTCAGCGGCATATGAAAAGCATTCAAGTTTTATTTGATAGAGAAGGCCCTAGATTTGCTTGAAAAGGTCCTGGAAAGTCCTTGAATTTCACATTTAATAAATGATGACAACCCTGACACTTGCACCCCGCATACCTTTCACGATAACTTATACTTTTAGAGATTCTTGCAAATTAATGTCTTATCTTCCACTCGTGCATGTTCATAAACTTGTGAACAGTTCTTGAGAACGTTTTCTCTTTCTACATCTCTCAATAGACATAAGCCTTGAACTGGACACGGGCATACTGCTAGTTACAGATGAGACATGTAACTTATGCTATCTTATGCTATACACTGAGCGTAGGCCTTTGCCTGTTTTTAGGTTTATCTGTTCATGAATGGTTGATCGTTGAGCTGTTGAGAGACACACTAGTAATAACAATAACAATAGCGATAGTAATAGTGATAGTGATAGTGATAGTGATAGCGATAGCAATAGCAATAGTAGTAGTAATAGTAATATAATAATAGTGATAGTAATAGCAATAGTAATAATAATAATAATAATGATAACCATAACAATAGTAATAGTAATATAGTAATAATAATAATAATAATAATATAATAATAATAATGATAATATTAAACAGTTATATAGCACTTATTAATTACTGTTCTAAGCACTTTACAGGTAAAGTGCATGGTTCAGTTAAGGGTTTTAGATAGTCTGCAACAGGGGGTCACACATATTTGAAACAAGAAATGCTCTCAGTAGAACAGACAGGCTACAACACCGGGATTTTCGATCATTTGCTATTCGTTTTAAGGGTCCAATTTTTTTCAACTCCTTAGGAAGTAAGATTCAAAATTCAGCTTCCATCTCATTGTTTAAATCTAGATTGAAAGCGTTTTTCCTCAGCTAAATCCTAGATGCTGGTTTTGTTTTGCTTTTTGTTTGTTTTTTTCGTCGCCTTTTGCGATGTAATCTTGTGTTCTGTATCGTTGCTAAGCTTGCCTTTTTTTAGTTAATCTATATTTAGTCTTAATAAGTCCTCACAATAACTGATTCTTTAATATGTTTTTTTAATGAGGTAGCTCATGCCAATAAGCCTTGTGGTTTTTAATGAGCTTCCTCGCTAGGAAAATTGTAAGCCTTCTGGTATTTCTTGTTTTTAAACTCATATGTATTTTATTTTTCCTTTTTTTCTGGCAAATAAAGAACTTGAACTTGAACTTGAACTATCTGATCAATATGTTTTTCCACGTTAGGGAATGTTCTACGACCGCTTCATAAATCCTTATATTCACTTAATGTAATTGTTTGAAAGCGGTCCTGCTGAAATCTGTTTTGAAACTGCTTTTAGAAATCTCAAAAAAAAACATTTAATTTGATTTTTCAACAAAAGAGTACATGTATTGCTTAGAATGGCAAAATCAGTACCTAACAGGTAAATGATATTTTCATCAGATTCAGACTGCGTCGAAAATCTAATCACGGTTCTTTTTTCACATCTTGTTAGTGGCGTTTTTAATCGGACTAAAAGCGAAATAGTAACCGTACTGAGATTTGAACATCAAAATCCTAAAACTTCATTACAGAAATCTGTATTTTTACCGAGAGTTAAAAATGGTATTCCTGCATCTGATATTTGGTCTTTCGATTATTCTCAGCTCTGCCGGTGCGCAACATACCCCTGTTTATCAGCCGTAGTAAAAAACAATGTTTTTAGTACAGTATACGCACGATTTGCAGTTTGTTGATGGCCCATGCTCCAACTTGGAGCCAGGGGCTTAAGTAAGAAAGTAAGTAATACGCACGATTGTCGGGATAAGATTACAAAATAATGACTAGTTGAAGACCCCTAGCTCCCCCCTTCCCTGAGGGAGACTCCCGTAAAAATGGATAGGGGTGCTTGGCGGACGGTTTTGAAAATGACCCTAAATTAAAAGGTACGCATGAATTAACTAGCTCAGATACTGATTTCAGACCTTAAAGGTACGACCACATTTAACGTATTGAACTGTAAAGAAACAACCGGTTGATGTATTGTTGAAGCTAATATATATATATTGTTTTATATGACACTGTTTCAATCTGTATAATCTTGAGTAAGGTTCAAAACCTGGCTCTAAAAGGTACGGTGTCAGTTTAAGACCCTAAGAAATACGCCGAGCACCCCTATCCAGTTTTTAAGGGATC
>JAOCNB020019730.1:0-13769 GCA_026546465.2 Palythoa caribaeorum | reverse complement strand
ATCTTATTCACTAATATCCACTCTATCATATCTTATTCACTAATATCCGCTCTATCATATCTTATTCACTAATATCCACTCTATCATATCTTATTCACTAATATCCGCTCTATCATATCTTATTCACTAATATCCGCTCTATCATATCTTATTCACTAATACCACTCTATCATATCTTATTCACTAATATCCGCTCCATCATATCTCATTCACTAATAGCCGCTCCATCATATCTCATTCACTAATATCCGCTCTATCATATCTCATTCACTAATATCCGCTCTATCATATCTCATTCACTAATATCCACTCTATCATATCTCATTCACTAATATCCGCTCTATCATATCTTATTCACTAATATCCACTCTATCATATCTCGTTCACTAATATTCGCAACGTTGTTTGGGATGGAAAACGAGAGTAATGCCACTTTCTCCACGTCGTTCCAGCGTTGAACCTGTTTTACCTGATATACTTCGAGCTACAAATATAACGCTATTTAACTTAACAATTCTAATACACCGTTAATTTTCTCAGAGATGAAGGAGAAAGACGCCGATTTCTCGGGTGAAGGTCAGTCAGTGATCTGTTGTTGAATAAACGCGTGCGGCTAACATCTTTTTAACCACAACCACTACATACTAAGCAATTTAAAAACACTTTTAGTATCAATAACGATAGTTATCACTAGTAACCAATAACCTTAAGCAAACACCATTACAAATTAATTTGGGTCTAGAAGGACTTAGCAAATATTTAGATATTATTAACATGGAACAAAATCGTTTAACTTGGCGATAACTTATTTAATTATTCAAGAACTATTTTAACGTAAAATCTAAAATTAAAATAGAAACTTAAAACCAATTAAAACTAATTAAAACCAATTTTAAACATTTTTACTTGTTTTAAATTCATTCTGATGAAAGCTGCCACAAGTGCAGCCGAAACGTCATATTAAGATTTTAACTTTTATTAAGTGAAAACCGTAAAGCATATTTTATAGCTTTAATAACATGACACGTAAAAGCTTAAAAGACACCATTAAGACTAATTATTTTATCTTATTTAAACATAAATTACTCAATCAAATCTGAACTTGATATTTTGTTTTGCTGAATGTAATTTAAGTGTTTTTGTTTTATTTTATTTTATTTTGATTGATTCTATTGTTTTGTATTGTATTGTATTATATTTTATTTTATTTAGTGTATATTATTTTATTTTATTTTATTTTATATTACTTTTTGTTATGATGTAAATTGTAAGCGTACCGTATTTACTCGAATAGGTGCCTCCCCCCAATAAGCACCGTACCTCTATGGCCGATTATTTGAAACGGGAAGACCACTGAAACTGCCGAAGGCAAAGTTTGGTTTTTGAGTTGTTGTTTTTTTGCTGCTTCAGTTGACGGAATAAAATGTAAGAGAAAAAAAAAGCTGCCATCTCATTCAAAAACTTGTTTTTCAAATAATCCTCTCGCCCGAATAAGTGCCGCACCAAATAGTTCGAAAATTATATAAGCGCCGCGGCCTTGAAGGCCGTGTTACACGAGTTAACTTGCAACGACGATTTTCCGCGCAACACCGTATGGTGGAAAATCGTTCCCCGTGTAACAGGTCACCGGAGACGATTTTCTGTACTCACACTGGGCTCGCGCAACATGTTGCGAGTTTTTGAATTGGTTTCGTAAACTCGCAACACAACACGCAACATTGTTGCGCGGAAAATCGTCGTTTCAAGTTGTCTCGTGTAACACGGGCTTTATTCAAATAAGTACGGTAACGCTTGTGGGATGTGGCTGAGAAAGATAAAATAGTTCAGTACATGCTTGCTCGTGGTAACTTGCAGCCACTAGATATAAGGGTTAATGTCCGCTATCCATGTAGCCATAGTGCCCAATACAGTGGCTGCAAGTTACCACTGGCACGTATGTACTATTGTCGAGTGAATATTATATACCTTACTGCTTTAGATGTGAATTGATAGTTTTCTTTAGCCTGTTCTCTTCGTTTTTATTTATTACCCATTTAATAGGAACAGAAAGCTGAGGTAAAGACTAAGACTACTAAGAATACCATGTCCAATATGAATCTGCTTATGACCACAATTAGGACCAAATTAAAACCGGTTGCGTTGTATTATTAAATAAAGAAAGTAATGAGCTAGAGTATTGTGTATTTATAACCATACTGTGAGTATGACTGTGACTATAATCTTGACCTGACTATGACCTGAGACAGCGACTGCGATTGGTACATAGTAGAAACTGTAAAACTCACGGCAGCTGTGACAATCAATGAGTGTCAACAGGATCGTTGTTGCAACCGTGACTATTACTGTGACTCCGCTGTCAGCGTGACCATATCCGAGACTGTAAAGTGAACGTGCCCATGACTTAGACTGCGCTGTGAACGTGACTATTTGACAATTGACTCTTTGACAATGACCGTGACTATGTTATTGATTGCAACCGTAATCACTAATGAAACTGCGTTGTGAACGTGACTGTGATCAAGACTTTGCTGTAACCTTGACTGAGTCACTGCTGTGACCATGACCTTATCTATGATCGTTACTTTGAACGAGATTCTGACAGTGATAGTATTACTTCAACTACGGTTGTGACTGTAACTGACCGTAACTGTGATCGAGACTTCACTGGTACCTTGATTGAGACACTGCTGTGACCATGACCTTGACTATGATTGTTACTTTGACCAGGATTCTGACTGTGATGGTATTTGCTGCTACTATCGGCTGTGACTGTAACTAGCCGTGACTGTGATCGAGAAGTCGCTGTAACCTTGACTGAGACATTGCTGCGATCATGACTCTAATTATGGTCGTGACTTTGATCGAGATTGTGACTGTGACAGTAACTGTGACTATGGTTGTGATCGTGACTGACCGTACTGTGCTCGAGATTTTACTGAAACCTCGACTAAGACTGCAGGCCATAAACGTACTGTGACCATGACTATGATTGTGTGTGACCGTAACTGTCACTGAGACTGTGCTGTAACCCAAACTGTCTTGTGACCATGACAGGGACAATGGTCATAACTGTTAGCGAGATTGTGTGGTGACAATGACCATAATCATGACTATAATTGTGTGTGACCGTCAGCGTGGGTAGCCGCGGCTAAAACCATTACCACAAAAAAATTGCTAGAAAGTGTAACACATAATAAGACTAATCTGTTAATGTGCCACATCACAGAGGAAGGAATCATACGTCACAGCCATTTTGGCCCATCGGACGAACGCCTTGCTCTGTACGTCCTCAATTCACTTCCTTTGGTACCGGAGCACGTGGAAACCCGACCGCTGTACAATACGTTACAGCCGGGTATTGAACAGGTACTGTATATAGCTATTTGTCAAAAAGTGCCCCTGCAATAGTTAATACCATGCATGACCGAAAGGATTTATGGGAGTTGGCATTTACGTTCATGCAACGGACACACAGTAACGATCTTAGCTGGCTCGTGATTTGGTTATCGGACTCCTTGGCCGTTGCATGAGTCAAAATACAGTTTCATTCGGCCACCGTAGTGACTATTGCAGATTTCAAACTATTTCGAAATAACTGTATAAGTAACGTATTTGCTTTAATTCAGAAGTATATTGTCATAAGGTCTGTTATTGCTACAACGGCGTTGCTCTGAGCAGCCGGAAGAACATAAAATTTGTTCCGACTAAGTTTGATTCGCTGGTAGGAATGAAGGCAGAACGTCCGAGGTGGGTTGTTTAAAAGTGGGTTAACTTTACCCTTCGTTAAGCAAAAATTCAAGCACAAATTTCTTCTCCAGTAAGAGTTATAGTTCTTATAAATTACTGTCAAAATTTCCTCCAATAAAATTTGTTCTCCCTTATATTACAGCTAAAGTCAGGCTCTTTAAGACTTTAAAACATCATCCCTGGGTAAACGCTTATAAGCGTTTGAACAACCGGGCTCTGAGAAGACATTTGCCGCAGTACGTTTTAAAATTTAAGATTCCACTGGTGCTCTATGAAGCAGTTCACAACTACATTTTTACTTTTTCTTTACCTTGAAAAATGGTAGGTCATTGCCGAACTGACAAAACCGGTTGCACCTTCCCTGAGATGTGACTTTGTATAGCATTAAATACATCACACTCTTACCTTTAATACGTTCGTGTTAATCTTGATGATTTAAATGTTAGTTATTAAAAAACGCTGACTAAAAATGGTTTTTCCAGTACTGATATAAGTTCTTTATTGCAGGGAAAGATTCAACTTTGGGTAGATATATTTCCTAAATTCTTGGGAGAGCCCGGCCCTCCATTTAACATTACACCGCGACAACCAAACGAGTGAGTAGATTTGTCTTCTGTGTTGTTACCCTTGATAAGAAAAAAATTTTAACTCTTGAGAAGATTACAACCTTGGCTTTCTTTCTTTTATGATATCAGGTTTTCAATAAGCGCCGGCCGACTGCGTTTTTGCCTACTTCTACTGCCCTCTAACCACAAGGCCCCGAGTTCAAATTCCTGCTCAGCTGCGGGTTGAACATTTGTGTGACCTTCTTTTCCACCAAAGTTGACTCAGCTTTCCATCCTCCGGAGGTCGGTAAAATGAGTACCAGCTTCTGCTGTGGGCTAACCTGCGATGGATTAGTGTCCCATCCAGGGGGAGTCAATGACTCTCATCCGCTTAACACTACAGGAACCGGAGATAAGCACCGGCTCCAATGGGCCACTGAGACTTGTAAAAGGATTTAGCTTAGCTATCAATTAGAGAAAACAATAAAATGAATGACAAGTTTTCTTATTTGAAATTAAAGTTTGAATTCATATATATTGTGTTCTGATTGATATTTTCTTGTAAGTTTTAGGTAAAGAATAGTCTGACAACACTTGTCAATCATGAATAGTCAGTTATAGAATCTGACTGTTTGTTGAGAGGCGGTTTTAGCTGACTTGATGTACATCTCATGGATTAGAAGGTCCAATTTCCCATGACATTTTTTTAGAACTGAAAAATATGTTTCATTATCTTTCCTGCCAGATTTATGCTTAGACTGAAGATGTCTACTGATAGCAGCTATAAAAGATAATTTAAAGTATTTATTTTGTTAGTTATTTGATGCTTCCTTTTATTTTTTGTGTGTTTTATTGTTGTTTGTTTTTCCTGCTCTTTTGTATTTCCCACTAGACTATTTTTGTAATTATAATCTCAGCAGTATCACTTAATTCCAATAAGTCTGTTATTAGCTTACACCAAAGTACACTCTTTGTATTTTCTTTTGTTCTTTAATGCCAGTTTGTAAATTATCTATATATCTCTTAGTTATTGAAATTTTACACTTTGGTACAGCACTCTAGCTCTAGTTAATTATTTATTTGCATATTGGCATATGTATGTATTGAGCCAAGGTTACCGTATACCTTCAGGGGTGTTTTGCGTCTGTTTTAAACCGTAGATACCTAAACCCATATATCAAATTAAAGTTTATAGAGCTGGCTTTCGAACTATACTAAAAATTTTGAATTAAAATGAATAAATTGTTTTAATCCAATTATTGATGTGTTGATCTCGTAATCTTACCTTGAGTTCGCCTAAGACCCCAAGAAATGTGCCTGAAATAGCTCGATCTAAGGCTCCAGCGAACTCCTTAAAGCGTTCACGATCTGCCTGTTTTATAATATTTTCCTGATCTAAAATTCTTTTTACCAACGCTTTTCTTGTCATTGGGATGTATCTCCGAAGAACGACATACTTTGACGACGACGAATCATTTATATTAACATTATGATGTCCGCCGTCCTTTTCCTCTGTCATAGGAAATGGTTTGGCATCGGAATACGTACTCGACGTTCTGGATAAATTATTCAGTGAGGACACTACACTCCTGAAATTTTTCGAAATTGAAGAACAAAGATTTCTGCCATTAAGTCTGCCAGAAAAGGCAAATCCAGAATTGAAAATGATATATACCCCCGCCATACTAACTTTCATGATTTCTTCCAGGCCTTCGAAAAGTTTACCGCGTAAATCTGGGATCAAGAAAATTGCGGGGACTGGGGAGGAGGGGGAGGGGAGGTACGAAGTCCCGGCGGACAACTGAAGCGAAATAAAATAGAACTGTTAAAAAGTCAATGTTAGTGAATCTAAAGATATCAATTAATTCTTTTTAGAATTTTTGTTACAAAAATTGTACACATTAAAAATAAAAAGAAAGCAAATTCAAATGAGGCCAGACCAATTTAATGACGTATGTGTTGGGGCACGGATCCGACAGACCCTCATTAGTCATTTTTCCCAAATGCAAAAAAAGAAAAAAAACAAGAGTGTGATTGTTCAATAGGCTCTTCTCACGCGAACGTGACATTGTGAAATATTCCATTTTTCGAAAATCGGGATTCATCGTCAAATTTGTCACATTAATAATAGTAAAAGTGCAAAGTTTCGATGAGAGTGGCCTAAAATGGGCGAAGATATGAATATTTGAAGCTAAATGTTTTTGTGGAATTTTTACAACAAAATGTATGGGTTTAGCATGATAACGAGGCTTGCAGGGCATGCAATGCCCTTCTACCGTACATTTCGTGGTAAAAATCAATTTCTTTGCCAATTTTGGGGTTATATCTCTGAAAAGTGGCAGTTTTACTAATACAGACGTGACGAACGTGATAATAAATTCCTTTTTTGAATATATTAAACATTTCCTTGTGTAACGCTAAGTGTGAAATGGGTCTGTTATCAGACTCCGGTAGAATCTGCTGTCAGTTTGTAGGTAATTTGTTTGTAAACTGAATACAAGATGTGCAAGTTGCCCTCAACTGTCGTGTGCTTTTGTCTAATACTAAACAGATAGCCTTATGGCTGGCGCAGAGGTAGAAGAGACTTTAGGCAATGACGACGGCTTAGAAAAAATATATTTTTGATTTGTCCGTACTTTTTTCTGTAGGTCATTGGGGTTTTATTAAGCTTAAGCTTTGTGAAAAGAAACCGGCTAAATATTCCTCCTTGAAGGCAAACAAGTACTTAGACTATTTTTGCTATCTCATCCTCGTAGTCCCAAGAACTTTAAAAAAGGTTTTTTCACGTTCTGTTTCTAGCGACAACTAGAAACTAATAAAATTAGAATTTGTTTAGAATTTGTAACAAATAAAATTGATTGATTGATTGACAACTGCGTGCAGGTGCTCATCGCGATGCATTCCAACGTGCGGTTATTGTATTTACCATTGTTCTTTCCCATTGTCGTCGGTATCGCCGTCCTCATTGCTTAAAGTTCCTAATGTCTCTGCTTTCTGCCTACCTGCAAGGGCCCGGGAACATTTGTGAGAGCTTCTTTCCTCTAAAGTTGACTCAGCTTGACATCATCACACCTGATAGGTTAGGTAAAGTGAGTACCGAACTTCTGTTCGGGACAACCTACGAGGTGTCCAGTGTCCTGTCTAGAAGACGTCCGTGACTCCCATGTGCTTAACAATACAAAAACTGTCTAAAGAGGGCCACTTAGGTTCGTAATAGGATTTAGTTAGCTACGACTAACTTTTTTAATGGTGTTTATTTCAATTGTTTAGAATTTGTAACAACAGTCCCGAATGTTTTCATTTTTAGAATAAGCTGTTTTAAAGAACGTTAATTATACTTGTTAAAGCGTTTAATAAATTTTACCAAAATTACGCAGTACATTTATAAGTCGTCATTTTATTTTATTCACTTTTTCTATTACCGTCTGGGATGTCAATAAGGGCCGTAACCCGAAACACTTTTTACGGCTGAGCTGACTTGGTGTTACGGATGAAGATTTTCATTGCAAGTACAAAGACTCAGAAAGAGTACAAGTTACGTTAAGAAATACTACGGATGACTTCTTAAATGAAACGGCTGCTTAAAAACCTATTGACATCATTGACTGTTACTAAAATAACGTTCAGGCACTTTTTTGAACTTTTAATGGATTAGTTATTGATTAGAATGGTGGGTGTCTCCTATATAAGATTCAATGTGGCCGGAACCAACTGTTGCAAAATTCAGTTTAGATATCTTACTAAAGATATCATATCATATACCCATAGTTGTTTCTTTAATCATAACTTTTTCTAAATTCAACAAAATTGCAAGTCGTATCCGTAAAATCTCTTGGTTGTGAAACGTTGCCCTTGACTTCAAAATTGCAGCCATCTAAGGCTAAGGGATGAGCTTTTAAACAGGCTTTTAAACAAAGCTTTAATCTCTCATTTGTATTCAACATGTACCCGGAAGAAACAGTTTTAGTAGTTTGTCAATCTTACCAGCCACATATCTCTTGGACAATCTCTGTCCCATTAAAGCAAAATATGTAGCTAGCACGCTGTTTGATGCAGCATAGTGATAAACTACCAGTGATAATTTATGTTGTATGTCTCACAGTATTTTTTTCGATACAGGTACAAGAGAGAGAGCTGTGTCAAAGACATCGCTTACATATGAAGAAATTGGACGAAACCTAACTGAAGAAAAACAAACTGAAGAAAGTGTGTCAAACTGGGCATCAGACTTTAAAAATCCTAATAATAACAATCGTTTAATGGTTGAAATGGCATCGGCAAGCGGTAACAGAATGTCAACGGGTTCTGAGGCGTATGAAGAGGTCACTCCGATGAACAAGCCAGAGCCAGATTGCAATGATAGAACATCTTCCAATGTTCTGGTGGTGAAATTAGTCAATGTTAAGAAGGAAGGGAGCTATGAGGATGTCTCACCTCAAGGAGATATCCACGTCGGATGTAGTGATGACGTAAATCGGACATCTACCGGAAATAGTTACAAGACTACACAGCCAGATAAATTCGAAGTTGTTAATGGTAATTGTGAAATAACAAAACCAAGAAGCGATGGGGAGAGAACGTCCGCGTACTATGAGACACTAGAAAACATGGATATTGTCCCTTCCGGTTCCCTGGTTGGTAAATCTGGAACAGCATCCATCCCGAGTGAACCAGACAACAGTTCATTGACTGAGTCGAAAGATGGAGCCTCGCTTTATGAAGAAGTTGTTGTCCGAAAGGAAGAAAAGAAGACAAAGAAATCTCGTTTAAGTACGTCGAAAATGAAAACTTTAGCTCAAATTTAGCTTAGTGAACTTTCAATAAGATTTGTTGAAGGGTTTGAAAGGATTTAGAAAAGATTTAAGTAACGGTTCGCGTAAGAACTAGGGAGACAACAAAACGCCCGCGGCAAGTGAATCCGATGACGTTTCTCAAGCGCTACTAATTCAATTTGAATAGAGTGCTGTCATTGTCAGGTTTCGTACGGGTCATGGAAAACCTGGAACTGAGTCATGGAATTTTAGAATTTTATTTTCCAGGCCAGGAAAATCATGAAATTTCGCTTGAGGTCATGGAAAATTGGTATACGATTTAGATAGGTTTATTAAAATTAACATTCATTTGCACATGTATCTCAAAAGTAACAGCTGTTGTTATCCTTTATCTCGGCTAACGTGCTAGGGAAAGATTAATTGAAGATTCTTTTGATGTACTTTGGCAAAGAAATGCAGCGCAAGGTCATGGAATTTTTTTCAAAGGTCATGCAAAAAGTCATGAAATTTCAGAACTTCAAAAAAATACGAACCCTGACACGGCGCAAGATCTCTTTGAACTCGAAAATTTGTATCTAAAATCTTTCCAAATGGACGTAAAACAAGCAGACTAGGAATACATTTAAGAAAAAAGACAACATTTTTGAAAGAACAAGACATGTTTCGACCAATCTCTAATCATCATCAGTTATAACTGGAGTAATTAACATAAGTTGGTTATAAAGTTGGGCTAATAGAATAAATTAAAATATAATGTATTTTCAGATTGTACTTACTTTAATTTATTCTAGTAGCCCTACTTTATAACCAAATTATGTTAATTACTTCAGTTACAACTGATGATGATCAGAGATTGATCGAAGCATGTCTTGTTCTTTCAAATATGTTGTCCTTTCTCTTAAATGTATCTGAAATCATTTTACTTTCGGCAACGATGTCTCCAACTTGTCTCGCGACAATTTTAGCCATTGAACAAGGTTTTACCCGCTGCATGCCTCGTGTAACATCGATTGTACCCTAATGAGCCAAATTTGAATTTCCAAGCAACCTGGCTATGCAGTAAAACACTACACGCTTCAATTTCAAAGTCACAGGCAGTTTGAATTTGCCGCTAAGCTCCCTAGTTCTCATACGTAGATCATTACTTGAACCAGTTTGAAAAGACTAACTTGTCAAATTAGTTTTAGAAAGCTATTTAACCGTTTGGTTGACTGAAAAGGTATGTAATCTTGTATTCATATAACTTTATACCTAATTTTTGGACTTGTTGAACGGGAACTCAGCGAGCTTATTATCGTGAATAATTCATGAGTTTGATTTACGGAGGTAGCTGTATCAGTTTGATTAGATGAGAAAACCCGCGTGTTGGAACTTTCCTTGGTTAGTAGAGGAACTTCACCTGCGGGAACAAGTAGCTATGTCGTTCTATGCTCGTGTGCTTTCCCTTGGATATTATGCTTCACGCATTTAGTTTCAGAAAAAAGTAACCACAATGCAAACATACTTCTTCAACATTATTCCCTGTGGAGAAGTTTTTTGCTATTATATTTACCATGAATAGCAACCGTAACTATTAAGATCGACAATTAAGGGCTCGATTACATGAAGAGTTTTCAGCCCGAGCTGATATCTCAGCTCAGGACAGGGCTGAATTTTTTTTTGATTATATGACCAAACTCAGCCTGGGCCGAGATTCAAACTTTTGGCGAGAATTTCTCGATCACGATATCTCTTCACGCACAGCGCATAATCATTTAAAATTTCCGCTGTACAGATTACAACTTGGACGCAGCATTGTAGCCGTTTGAGCCCCGGGCTGAAATTTCACTGCGATTACGTGCAAGCATACCTGAGGAAGCAGAGTATCTCCGAAAACGTTTTTATCAAGTCTTATATTTTTTTTTAGTAATTTTACCATTTTTACGCCTGAATGGCACAAACGAACTAAAAATGATTTCTTCTACGGCCTACAAAGGTATTTTAAATCTTATACAAGAGATTCAAGAATATTCAATACGTATAAAATTTCAGTCCGTTTTACCGCGCTAACCGGGCCGGAAAGTTCAGGCTTCAGATAACCGGAAATTCATTTTTATCATTTGCCAAACAGACCAGGCTGGAGTTTCAGTCCCCCTAAACGTGCTGAATTCTCAGCCCAGGCTAAAACATTCCATGTAATCGGGCCATTAGTGTTTATTTTCCATCTTGTTTCCCGGCTTGACTTGTTATACTGTAAGATATTCATTGTGCTGCGAAGGTTAACCATTTTAATATTGTTTCCGGATCCCGAGTAAGAAGAAAGATGCACCAGTTTACGATTAACAGAAGAATGTGTTGTACCAGTGAACACAATCACGTGATTTTAGTCCTTGGTCACGTGCCACTTTTGGTAAACGAACAAATGATTATAAAATTGTGGCTGCCTTGGAATACTGCTCTGTACGCCCCCTCCGTAACGTAACTTCAATAAAACCGGTTAGCTTACAAGTGTTTAAAAGGAGACCTGGATATTTTAACTCCAAATTTCGTTGATGGAAATTTCGTGTTTTGTTTAGACGCTCGACATAATAATAATCTCATGCTTGTGTTGAACAAATATCCCTGCCGCAAGCTTTCATTTACAGCAGGTCAGTTGGTTGATTCCTCAATTTCCTCAAGCTTATCGCAAGTAACTTAAAGATTAAAAAAACGCAGTCAGCTTGCGAGTTCATCTGGTCTGTTACCGTATACTTGTTTCCGTCATCTGCCGCTTGCTGCATCAATATGTTCCTATACTCGCAAAATATTATACAATATTGGCATTGGGTCAAAAGCACTTGTGACATTTTATAAAAGTGGTAGTTAAGTTAAGACGAGAAAGTTAGACAGGAATTTAAGATAAGTGCTGAGATATATTCACGTGTACAGAGTTGCATTTCATATATTTTCGTCGAGTTTTTTCACTTTTAGAATTTTGAATAATATCATATGTTAGTTCGTAGACGCATAGCTATGCATTATAAGACTATATAATAAATATTTTATCGCACTCCACCACGTTGTCCTATCAATTTATTAAACTTTTGGCCAATATGTTTACCAAGGCCCAATCAGTTTGCTAAAAACATCGTGGTAACATTTTTGATTTTTTGAAAAAGTTTTAATAGTATCCCGGTGCTCAGACCCGAAACACTGTAGTTGTGTTTTTAATTTAGTTAATTTTTTTTGGTGTTATTGAAAGAGATATGACTTTTCACAGACCTAAAATAGTTGTGTTGTAATCATGCAAAAACAATTATTTTTAGATTCTTCAACCCCCCACCCCGTTTATTAAGACCCCTTTCCCCCTTATTAGGTTTTCAAACATTTTCCAACCCCCCTCCCACCCTCGTTTATTCCGAGCCCCCTGCTTATTTGAAGAGTAAGGCTCAGATTTTGGCTTGAAAGTTCATTTATAAAGGGAGGACAGCCGGGTTAGCCAGAGAAAACCTTCGCATTCGGGTCGATCTCGGCCAACGTGTTGAGCACAAAATACAGAGATGGGAAGCGCACGCACTGACCCTTGGCCATCCGGAATCTCATCCATTGAGCACTGCGGAAGCCAGCACGTAGATAAATTTCCAGTTTACCTAGTATTTTTTGGTTTCCATTTGGTTGACGCATGGCCTATTACTCAGGCTCCCTTGGAACCCTTTTAGATTACCCCGTCATGTCATCACAGTACCTTAGAACCCCCTTGGAATCAATTCGGAGCCAATGGATTTAGATCGGTACCCCTTAATGATCCGGGATCTCATTACCT
Organism: Palythoa caribaeorum; assembly: GCA_026546465.2. Lineage (NCBI taxonomy): Eukaryota > Metazoa > Cnidaria > Anthozoa > Zoantharia > Sphenopidae > Palythoa > Palythoa caribaeorum. The sequence continues at coordinate 924 of JAOCNB020019730.1, read as the reverse complement.
TAATGGGTCATCCCCTCAGATTCCCTCGGGACCTCTTCAGATTTCCCCGCCGAGTCATTACGGTACTTTGGGATCCCCTTAGAATCATTTTGGAGCCGATGGATTTAGATCGGTAGGGGGCCTATTACCTTAATGGGTTATCCCCTCAGATTCCCTCGGGACCTCTTCAGATTTCCCCGCCGAGTCATTGCGGTACTTTAGGATCCCCTTAGAATCGATCGATTTGGATCGTTACCCCCTAATGACCCCATGGGTCAACCCCTCATATTCCTTCAGGACCCCTTCAGATTACCTTGTCATGCCTTAATGGTACCTTTGGAACCACTAAGAATCAATTTTGAGCCGATCGATTTGGATTGGTACCCCTTAATGACCTCGAGGATCCATTAGCTTAATGGGTCACCCATTCAGATTCCCTCTCGATCCCTTCAGATCGCCCTGTCATGTCATGATGGTACCTTTGCAGCCCCTTAGAATCTATTCGGAGCCAATCGATTTGGATCGATACTTTTAAGTAACGATCCGAGTAAGAACTAGGCAGGTCAACGGCAATGGAATGCATAAAGGTGCTAATTGCGATATTGTCAAACCATTAATCTCATTGGCTAAGCTTTAAAAATCGTCCATATCTTCATAAATAAGCTAATTTCTTTTTATCTAGTTTACTCATCCATTCCGTTCTAGTTGAAACATTTTTGTTTTTAAATTTAAGAAAAATTCCATGTGGGGAACATCGAAAATTAAAACGTTTTCTTGGCTTTTGTTTTGGAGTCTTATGATTGGATCATTATAGCACAAAAGAAACATTGCTTTAAAATATAGTTTCATTGTAGTTTACTTTAAAACTATGTTGTACACAGGTTGATGTATTCTCAGTATGAAAATCTAAACATTCTGGTGTGGGAAAAGCGAAATGGCGCAGAA
>JAOCNB020019626.1:0-13769 GCA_026546465.2 Palythoa caribaeorum | reverse complement strand
AATTTGATTGCCTGGTGTACGAGATGTTATTAATTCAGAAAATCAAACCAAGCTTGAATGTTCAGTCAGATTCTGTAGGTGCCAAACTTTTTGTTTGACACCTTTCGAGTCTTGTTTTTGTTTTACGTCTTTTGTTGTGCAATTCAGCCAAGCTTATAATGTATTCAATAATGTATTCAGTACACCTATATAAACTTCGTTTGCTTCTCGAACAATTGACTTAAAAATGATGTTAGCCGACGTCTAAACGTCATCACATTAACATGATATCGCTAAATTTTATAGTTAAATAAATGTTAAACAAGAATCGTCTTATCCGAATATAGTTATAACTGTTATTATGGTCTTTCAACACAGCATTTTAAGCTGAAAACGTTTCCTTTTCGCAACGAGCCACTTACCGTGGCCTTGGATGCGAGGATTCCTGGGTGTTCTCTTAACCTTGCAACTCCAATACTCTTCTCCAGTACTCTTCGTGCCGACCCCAGTATGCATGCTGCCTGTAGAAGACCTAGATATTTTCCCATGTCTATAACATTTAACCATGTTCTGAGGCCTTTCGGGAGTATTCCCAAAGCCTCAACCTCTCCACACTTCCATAACTACTACTACTATTATTATTATTATTATTATTATTATTATTATTATTATTATTATTATTATTATAAAATATTAATATGTTATTATTTTTATTATTATGATGATGGTGGCATGGTGGTGGCGGTGGCGATGGCTTGGTTGCTTAGTCTTTTTCAAAATGTTTCTCCTACAGGGTAAGAGAGACAAATGTGCAGTAGAGAGACTGAAAGAAAAACTAACCTCTTTAATTTACAAGGTATATAAAATTATTTACTTTTTTCCACTGACAGAAATCCATTAGCTGGACCCGCGACACAAAGCATTATGGGATTGACATTGTGATAGGAGTGAATGATCTATACGGGAACACAGAAATTTTGTACACTGGAGTATTTAGGGTTTTTGAAGTCGACGATTCATGGATGCGTGATACCAGTTCAAGTACTGATTGTAGAGTCATTACAGATTAAATTTTAAACTAGTCTCTTGCGACTGCAATTAAAGCAGTTCTGTAACAGTTTTTCATCGAAGCTCAGATGCTCAGATTCTATTTTTTTAACTTCCTTCATTGCTTTTACTGCTTGATGACGTGCTTGGTTGCTGCCACTATTACACATTATTTTGCTCCAAAAGGTGCCGGTGAGCTAGTGGCATATTTGCTTAAAATACCTCCCATCGAAGTGAAGCATAACTCCTTTGTGTTGCAATAAGGGTCAGTTGACAGAAAAAAGGTTTCCATTAGCCTGGGTAGTTTGTGCAAGGGAATTGGCCTTGGGAAAAAGGGTGAAATGAGGTTGGGTATATGGGATTTCATTTTGGCAACTTTCCATGTACATCCGTAGTGTGATCGAGATTCTGGACACTTGGTAAGTCAAACTCTTGCAACTTAATTACAGAAATTTCTGTCAGTTTATCACAGGATACGTTTGTTACAAGTTGAAAAAAACAAACTATTTACATCAAGTAAGACGATGCAGACCTTTATTAGTGTATCGGCTGTTTCCCTTCATTATCGAACTCCATCATGTTTTAATTTCACGCCATATTAATCCTGTTTTAAAGAGGGTCCTGAAGGGGGGTATCAAATCCCAGTTCCCAGCCTGATTTTTGACAAAATCCCAGTTTCCAGCCACAAAATCCTAGTTCTCAGCCACAAAATCCCAGTTCCCAGCCACAAAATCCCAGTTCCCAGCCAAATTTTGACAAAGTCCCTGTTCCTCAATCAAAACTCCGATTCCAAACCTGTTAAGTTCACAAAGTCAAGTATATAGGTCTTACAGCAACTACTCTACAAAGAAAAAATAAACTGAAGACGCTCAAAACTATATAACTTTATCTGTTCAGAATAAAATCTCTCATTCTACTGGTTAGCACCCTCTGTCTTCCACCTCGTGTTGGCATAACCATATTAAAGGGAATTCTGTTATCCGCATCATCATCATCATCTGTCCCATCTGACTCACTGTCATTACTGCTGCAGACATCTTCATCAAAATCATGGGTATGACCCCGTGTACAAGCTGGGTTTTAAAAAATTTTCACGTGATATCAAATCTGATTTGTTGATTGGCTAATGCTGAAACAACGACAATTTATTTCCTGCCCTGACGATTTTTTATTTGATGTTAGTTTGTTTTTCAACTCGTAACGAAATTATCCAGTCGCCCGTGGGTTTATTGGGTTCCAGATTTGTTTATTTACAAATTTCAAATTTGTAATTATAGATTTATGTCTTCAACAGGAGCCAGAGAAACACGACATAATTTTGGAGCATTTAGTTGGAGATGGAAGAGCTTTTCTAAATGTGGAGATGTATGAAATGGCACTGAAATTCTTCACACAAATCAAGGAGTTGTTTTTCTTTGAGAACTTACCTGGTGTGCTGTTGTTACGAGCTTCCTGCTTGTTGAAAATGGTTAGTACTGAAACAGTCAATATAATGTTTTAGTTTAATTTTCAAGATTTAAAAAGTTTGTTCTAAGATTTGGAAAAGCGCTTAAAAATTCGCGTGAGTTAGTTATACCAGTCAGATAAAACTAATTGGTTTATTTATTAATTCCACATCAATGGTAATGCAAAAGATTCGATGAAAATTAATTTCACTTATCATAGCAGGTTCAAGTTTCTGTAAGTTAAAATTGTTTTCACATCCTTTTCTTTATATTTTCAGTTGAGGGCGATATATAACTTCAAGTCACCCTAATTAAATATATATGGTGCAAAAGTACTTGTTGTTTAAGATGACCTATATGTTCCATCAAACAGCAAAAACATTTTCTCTTATTTCAGGTGAATTTTTTGTGCGTTTTGTAGGGTAAGATCGATCAAGCAAGGGCGCAGTGTGGAGAAGGTACACACCAAATGTGTTATCAGAATTACTAGTCGCATAATATGTAAATACCAGATCAGAGCGGGATTCACTGATCTTTGCATGGTTTATAAAATAAAGTATTTACCAATGAATAAAGGAGGCTTTTAACTTGAAATAGTACTAATTTAGTATTTTCAGTAAGTCAAAGCCGGAAGACGGTGAGGTAACATTCCTTAAAACTGGTGAATTTGTAGTCAGAAATTGATAAGTGATATAAAAATAGATTCCAAAGATGTCTGTGATCAGTCAAAATAACTTAATTCTTACTTCAGGTTTAGAACTGGAAAATGCATTCTAAGCGGTCCATATTTAAACATTTTCCTTGGGGGAGAGGCCCTAGTCATTTCGGTTTCATGGCTTTGGCGCGAATTGTTTACCACCCGTCTATTCCTCAACTTTCGTCACCTACTTAGATTCTTCTTGCAATTCCTGCTAATTAGTTTGAATTTGGAAACAATACTGGTTTCTGCTGGGAATACTTGTTAGTTCTGCACAGGAATCCTAACTATGGAGATGCTCGTGCATTGATGAAGGAGATCAGAAAACTAGACAAGATCAAGAAAGCGTCAGATCCATCAGCAAAGATAAAGAACACGGTAGGGTAGTTAGCAGTAAATATTTTTACTTTAGTATAGCATTCTGTGAGTAAGTTTCCAGATACATGTTTGATCACCGTTTGCTTTGTTTACAACTGTGAGTTTCTTATAATGTTGAAAAAGGATCTTTCAAGATTCTGTAAAACAGTAAATGGTTTGGACCCAGGATTAACAGTCGATCGTGTTGTGAGATCGTTCAGGTTTGTGTAGTCATGAGAAGGACAGCTGTCGGTATCAGTAAGTGTCATTTCAACAACCTGTGTGGAAGTTACCATTAGATTCAAGTGAGGAATAATGTGTCCGTTAAATACTAATACAGTCTGGTTCGCGATTACTGATTGGTCAGTTTTGTCGCGATGTGATTGGTTGTTAAACTTAAGTAATGTCTTATAATTGGTCACTGGAGAATATAAACTAAAATACCTATATAAAGGGAAACCTTATTTGACTTAAAAAAATCCAAAACGTTTCCAGGAAGCTAAGTGAGAGGAGGAAACGTCAACAACTTGCTGCGATCATTCGTAAAATTTTGTTTCACACCTGGAATTTAAAATTCTTATCTTCTGTGCAATATCTTCTACATACCGTACAACAACAAGTTATTAGATCAATCACGGATATTCCGTGCTCTTCTTTGATATTCTTTACGTTTACAGGAGCAGCAATCTGCGAGAGAGGTTTTGAATCCTAGCAGTTCAAGTTCAAAAGAGAATGAAAAAAGCAAACCAGACAAAGCTGATGTAAGCACGGTGAGTTTTTGAATCAAGTGTTAGAAAGTGAGTAGCATACATTGCCGTTTATAGTGCTTTCCATTTTTCAAAACTGTTATTCGAAAACAAACATGTCCTATTTTATCTCAGTTTTTATGAACCTTTAAAAACATCAGCTTTTAAAAGTTTCTTGATCAAAAAAATACATGCATGGGGCCCATCTCTGTCATGCGCATTGAAAAGAAGAAATTGTTCATCACGATCGTGCATCATTGCATATAACCGCGGTACAAATCATAATAATTATTGTACAACAAAAAACTGGCATAGATGGACCCACTAAAATTGACCTGCTCCCAGCAGATGTGGCTTCATAGCTCAGTTGGTTGGAGCACTGCACCGGTATCGCGGAGGTCACGGGTTCGATTCCCGTTGAAGCCTGAATTTTTTTCAGGCTTCTCTTTCGCAATTGCTTAAATTGCGTTCATAACCGCGAAGGTCGTATCACAACGTCATTGCATATAACCGCGGTACAAATCATAATAATTAAGAGTTATATAAAAACCAAACGTTTTCGACTTAAAAGTCATCATTCAGACTTTTTAGAATGAAAAGTTTCGTCGCTTGAAGAGTGTGACATGCTTTTCACGTTTTGAATTGAGTTCTTGCTAAATGAAGCCCGAACAACAACTTCAGCAAGAGTTTATCGAGGGATACAAAAGTTAGTCAGGTGGCTGCGAATGATATTTTCTTCTTTATGTACGTAGCCTGATAACCAGTAATGCAAACTGAGAAATATGCAACGCATATCTTAGTAATAAAATTTAAAAACGTAAGTTCATTTAGTTTTGAAATATGGAGGATTCACTTGGAATGTATCATTAGTATGGTTTCCTGTTGCAGTTGTACTGATGATAAAAGTTTCCATTAATTCTATTAAGAAACGTTAATAGATCTTGTCGTACAAACTAAATGACTTAAGCCATCGGGTACTCGCTGTGTAGATGCGGGATCAGAATTTGAATCGTTATAAATGTGTGTGTTCACAGGAGAAGCTGGAAAAGCCAGTGGCGCAAGAAACGAAAGTAGTTTCAAAATCCGGCGATTCAAAATTGAAGAATTCCAAAGACAGCCATGACAAAAACGATCATAATAATATGGTAAGTTTTAAGAAATAATTTTTACTGGGAAAAAAGAAACGTGAATCCTATTTTCCAATTATGTAACTTTTAATTCTCATGAAAAATATGCACGTGTTAATTGAAAATGGAAGAGGTAAAACGACACAGAGTTGTTACAGTAACTGAGAATTGGAAAGTTATGAGCGAACCAAAATACAACTCGACGAGTAGAAATTTCCTGCGACATTGGCAGCCAAACGGCCTAATAAGTTGTTTATTGTACGATACTTGTACGACCTCTTATTTTCTGCTGAAAGTTTTGATTCATGAGGGTTACATGAGTTAAAATTAGGAGAATCATTAAGTCTGTCGTTTGAAAACAACCCTTCAGATTATTGGATTCGTAGTTTCTTTTTCAAATTATTTTACATGATTCTGATTCGCTGCCAAACATTAGTGCCGTCAAACTAACCATATTGACCAATGACATAATTAAAAAACTGTCAAACCGTTTTTTTCTTCTCCGAGCGAAAGAAACCAAATTCGACCTCGATGTTTTTGTCTTTTGTGAAAGCCATAGAAGGAAATAGCTTTCTGAACCAAAGCCTACATTTATATACCAGTTTTAATCCAACAAAAGGAGATAATTGAGGAAATTTTATGCAAACTAACGGCGAACTAATGACAAAGGCCAACATTGTGAGTGAGTGAGTTGAAAGAGTTTCAATTTCATTGAATGCGTAATATCACACAAGTTTAACTTTTAAGATCTTCGTCGCTCGACTCGATAACATATCGTTGACATTGTGGAACTGGAACTGGTGGTTCGACTGGAGGACGGTTCTCTCTGAGTGATAAACGTGCAGTTGTGAAAAGTTGCTCCACAGAGCATCAGTTTCTTTCTTTGTCGCGGCTGGCATGAGTTTCAAGCAGAAGTTGTCGGTATGGGCGCTGAACAGTTCACGAGAGCCATCTAGTTGCTTGTTGAGGACAAAGACAGCAAAATATCAAGCCTCTTTGGAGTTATGTCTTCCTTTGCTGCTGTCTATTTTCTCCATCTCCACACACCCAGGTCGAAATTTGTATTATTTTCCGTGTTTTTGTTGACATTTGTCGCCGGTGAAATAGTATTGCTAAGTAATTCACAATTATTATTATGATTTGTACCGCGGTTATATGCATGACGTTATGATACGAACTTCGCGGTTTTGATAGCAATTTAAGAGCGTCTGTCAGTAAAAATTGAGAAGTAGCGGCACGGCTTCAAAAATCAAAATTCTTGATACTTTGTCTGAATGACACTTTTGGAGAGCTATTATCGAAAATTTAATTGAATCTTTCTAGAAATTAGTAGTTTGTCAAGAAATCGAGAAAAATCGCAATCGTATGTTCAACTTCATTAAATATGCACATTTAAAGCTGAAAATGAAAGAAGTTTGGCGTAGTCTTTCTACAACGTGTCGCTACGCCGCTTAGAATAATTCATAACCAATAAGGGTTTAAGGATTTTCTTGCTTCTTTGAAAACAGTATTTCAGACTGAAGAGAATTGTAGTGCTCGAAATAACATTGTATCGGACATACCAAGAGCACTTTTGGACCTCCGAACTTTACTGTTTTTAGTAATGTCACGAAAGTCTTGATATTTTTGTTTTCAAAGATGCAAGAAAAACTACCAATTCCTCCCAAATCCTCAAACCCTTACTAGTTATGAATTATTCAATAGATAAACTAAATTAAAAACCCTTTCTCGTTTCTTTGCGTAGCGGCACGTTTCAGTAAGACTATGCTATAATGATACTTGACCAGTATCGCAGAAGTCACGGGTTCGAATCCCGTTGAAGCTTGAATGTTTTCAGACTTCTCTTTTGCAATTACTTAAACGTCAATGCATATAACCGCGGTACAAATCATAATAATTTTTGTACAACCAAAACTGGCATAGATGGACCCACTAAAATTGACCTGCTCCCAGCAGATGTGGCTAAAGCATTGCACGGGTGTCGCAGAGGTCACGGGTTCGAATCCCGTTGAAACCTGAAATTTTGTTTTTCAGGCTTCTCTTTTTCAGTTACTTAAATTGTATTCACAAACATGAAGGTCGTATCATAACGTTATTAAATACCATGTTTATATTGAAATTGTGAATATCGACAGGCTGGTAAACCTTTGAAGGACTCTATAGACAAAAAGGAAAAGTCCTTCAGTGGACCCTCGTCTCCAAAATGCGTTCAAAAGACACAAGACAGTTATTCCCAAAAGGTAGGATTCATTACCGTGTTAACTGAGGTTCTTCCTGGCCCAAAATTCTTCATTCATATTTAGTATTTGCAATAAAAAAAACTTGAGTAATGACTTTCCGTTGACCATGAAAAGATTATTGTTAACATGTATGAAAATAGTTCTTGCTGGAACTAATAATTAGGTGTACACAAACAAACGGCATCGAACACGCGACTGTATACCAGTTGTGCGCTTTGAGAAAGCTGAAGAGCTCCGAAAACATTTTCATCCTAAACTAGAGCTCATATTTAAGTGTATAATCAGCTGCAATATATTTATCTGCTTTTGTTCGCATCTTCCTGTAAGATGAGCAATACTTGCCAGTTTTGTTAAGTGTTATTCTGTCATTCTTGTCAGCACAGTGGTGTCTTTTATTCAATAATTACCAGCCATACTTCATGAGTACCAGCTTCTGCTACGTGCTATTCTGCGATGGATTTGTGTCCCATCCAGGGGGAGTTAATGGCTCTCATCCGCTTAACTCTACAGAAACTGGAGATAAGCACCGGCTACAATGGGCAACTTTGGCTCGTGAAAGGATTGCAAATTTTATATTAAAAGGTGTAATAAAAATAAAATATAACCGGCTAATTACAAAAACGCCTCTCTAAATAAGAAAGCTTACATCTAAACTTTCAATTGCTTTATTAAAAACCAAGTTTAACTACTAGCACGCTTCTCATCTGAGGTGGATTCACAAATATACTTTTTGACCGTGTTTATTATATGACAAAACAAATCGCTCTTGAAGTATTTCAATCTAATTCAAAAACGCAGAGTTGAATGCATTTATACCCTAATAACTGGAGACGTTCGCAGGAATGTGGTCTGTGAGCTCCAACCACGATTAAACTGTTGCGACGAAACAGTTTACATACGTAATAAAACACTTAAAGGAAACGATGTAATTGTTTCCGCCCAAACCATATCGACGTTTAATAATAATAATAACAGTGGACAGATTTTGACGCTGTTCCAGCCAAAGTAATAAATATAAAAAGAAATACTAAGATCCTTCCCAAAAACTAAAAAAAAGGATTCAGGATGACCAAAAAGTCCTACAGAACAGTTCCAGTGAAGGAACAAGTTGTTGAGCGGATGATGGAAGCAGATTAAAAGGCCAATACCTGTTTTCTGTCATCTTACATAATCCCGAGGTACCACCAACTACCTTTTCAGACTTTGCTATTCTTTACTTGTGATCCTGGTGAAAAATAATCCTCGGCTTATAATTACAATATAAATAAACTTGAAACGTGTATGGTGGCCGAGGGTTGCCATAAGGAAATACGTAGCTAAAATCGAATTATTTGAATAAAAATACAAAATAAATAAAAGATTTTAAATAAAAAATTAAGTTTTGATTTAATTAAAAAAAAATTAAAATTAATTAAAAAAATTTTTAAAAATGAAACATTAAATTTTTAAAAATTTTAATTTGAAAAAAAAAAGTTTTTTAATAAAAAAGGATAAAGAAAGATTTAAAAAAAAACTAAAAGACGAAAAAGAAAACTTCTTTCCGAGGATTGCCATCGGAAATAAAAAAAAACAGAAAAAATAATGTCAGTCCGAGAATTGCCATAGAAAAAAAAAGAAAAAAAAGAAAAAAAAAGAAAAAAAAGAAAAAAAAACTCCATGGCCGAGCATTGCCATAGACCGGCATGCTTTGCCCTACATCTAACAAAAAAGGCTGGGTCTAGATTATCGATCCATTGTATTCGAACATGGCCACTGGAATTCGTAATCGAACGTGGAAAGATGATGATCAGCTAAAGAAAGACATGGAGAAGTATGTGAGGCAGGGTTTGAGACGTAACGAAATGAAGGATTTTTTGACCAGAGACTTTCCACAGTATCGGTGCATTTCTCCCATACTTTGTTTTACTTTGTGATTAAGTTTTGCTTTGACAAGCATGTCTTTGAGAAAGTGTACTCGTTTGTACGAGATAATTCATTTCTTTGGGAATATTGGTGGGTTTTCGATTAAATACCCGTTCTTAAACAGTATTTAACTCACGTCTGGCACTGCCGGAAACATTTATCTTACGAAAGGATCACGTCCAAATTTATCGAATCCAAAACTTCGTAGTCAACAGCAACTGATGAGTCTTCTCGATAGACGAAATCCGGATCTTGCCAAACGGTAAAAGATGGCAACCATAAGTCCTGAGTTACTCGGCTGTTAAGAAAGTAAACAAATTCCATCCTACAATTAAGATCACAGCCGAAATCTCGGACTCCGAAGCAACCTTCTTAGACACAATTATTTATAAAGGCAAACGTCTATGTGAAACGGACACTGCCGGACTAGATGCATCCACACACTTCAACCCAACCAAAAATTTCCAAAATACGCACCTCAAATATCGCCAATCACCAGGAGTTGAAAAAGGCTTTGTAAAAGGTGAAGCAATTAGATTCCTGCGGACAAACTCAAATGAAAGCAAATTCGTAACCCAAATCGGGCGTTTCAAAAACGGCCTCTTATAACGAGGATAAACAGAAACTCGATCGAATTAAGAAAACCCCTGCAGAAGTTAAATTTGAAAGAAGAAGTGTGGCATTAAAAAAGAAACCAAAAATCCAAGAGAGAGAACATTGCCTTTCGTAACAGAATTTGTTCCGGCAATGCTGGACGTGAGAAGAATACTGTCTAAGAACGGGTATTTAATAAAAAACCAACCATACTTGAAATTAAATAAGATATTCCCAAAGAAACGAATTATCTCGTACAAACGAACCATACACTCCCTCAAAGACATGCTCGTCAAAGCTAAACAAAGTATGGGAGTAATTCACCGAAATATGAATGATGCAGGTGAAGCCGTATAGGCCTGTCACCCCACTATATAACATCGAATACATCGACAGAAACATTGTGCATGGTCAGTGAAGTAAGTATTAAAGTCTCGAAGCCGCCTGTCCAGGGTCCGAAACTCCAGGAATACTGTGGAAAGTCTCTGGTCAAAAAATCCTTCATTTCGTTACGTCTCAAACCCTGCCTCACATACTTCTCCATGTCTTTCTTTAGCTGATCATCATCTTTCCACGTTCGATTACGAATTCCAGTGGCCATGTTCGCATACACGCTTTTGTTTATAAGAACAACTTTATAAGAACAAAGAGGCTCAAATTTGCCAAAAATTAATAACAATTTAAGAACAAGCTCAGGCTGAGGCTTGATAACTAGGAAAGTTTTTGTGGTAGAGAATTGCCTAAAACTTAGTGATACAGCATAAAACACAAAAAGATTCACTGTAAAGACTGTTCAACAAACAGTGAAGGTAGTTCGCCACTAAATTCAGCCGTACAATACCTCTGTCTCGCAAGGCCTTTCATTTTCCAGTTCCTTATTTTAGTTCGTTTATAATTCAAATAAAAACTGCTCACAGAAATAAGAACAAATTAAGAACAAATTGAGGCTGAAATCGCCAAAAAATTAAGAACAATAAGCCTTGGAAAAATTTACTGGTTCTTACAACAAAAAGCGTGTATTCACATTTTTTTGCAAATTTCAAAAATTTGGGTCTGTCGGATGACTGTAAACATGGAGAAAAATGTGGGAATGGCCTAATATATAAAAAGAGTGTAAAGAGAAGTTCACACTTTTTCATGGAAGGGTTACTCACCATTTGTACTCCTTTCCCTTGCGATATACCAAGGTGACAACAAGTTCAGCTGCTGATGCTATGAGAATACACGAAAGCAACCAAAGCCGTGGATTCGACGTAGTTTCCACAACCCACCAGATGGCAAGGAGCGAGTGGCCTGTAAACAGCATTCGTGCCAACACTGATTTCACGATATCCGAAACAGATAACATTGCACCGAAAAAAAGTTTCCACCGAACCGTCTCTAATCTTCTCAAAAACGATACCAAGAGATATACTTAAAGTTTATGTTATTATTAGGTTGTTCAACCTAATTGAATTTCGCTTCTTTTTGCAAAACACAAAAAATTGATGCTTATATATAGATCACACAGTTTTTCAATCCGGCAACAAAACTTACTGAAGATTTGTCAGATTTCGAGTAAGTGTCTTCGTCTACAGCAGCAGTAATTGCTAAATCAAAAAATAGGATGCACTTCTTTGTTTGGTGACTAAAGGCTCTTATCTTTCGCAATTACACTTTCTTTACAACCGGCAAGTTAAAAGCAATCATTTCGCCGTTTCTTCCTTGATTTTGACTGTCCAAAATATGCCTGGATTTTTGTATTTATTTAGGTAGCTTTTTAGTGTGTTGTATATATAAACTGCGGTTTTTTTTAATTTGTTGCTTTCATCTCTACCGGTTAAATAAGAAATGCGTCCATAACAGTTCTCTTAGCAGCTTTTTTATGAATGATTATTTATTTTGACATATTTCCCTGAAAACGGAAAAGTAATAATTTCGAATGCAATATCATTGATTGACAAGTGTGTATACAATGTAAGTCTTTATATTGTTACTATTTTAGACACTAGCCAACTCAAAAGTACTCCGCCTGACATACATTGGAAAATCTAGCCATTAAGCGTTACTACTCTCATAAAATGAAGCACAATCTTTTATAAAGTGTACTTAATTTTAATGTTACCGACATCGATTTATTAATGAACTCGTCAAAGAGCCTGTTCTTAAACGAAACAGGTGTTCTGTTATATTTGCTTGAGTTTAGATCTCCAACAAGTATATTTTACTTTCATACTTATATCTAAGAGCACCAGTTATATCGAAATGAAGATCTTCAGGTATTTTGAACCGTTGATATTCCGAGAATGCTATCTTTAGGAACAAGAAGATACGTATACCATAATCGATTATTTGCTATGAGAACTCCAACGCTGAATACAAACATTGTAAACTGTCATGTTTCTCAATTCTCAAGTGGGCACGGTGTTTCGTCCGACACTCATAACTCATGTTTGATCATCAAGAAGACTTGCACGCTTTTTTTATAAGAGCAACTAAGAACGAGGCTCAACTTTGCCAAAATTTAAGAACAAACTCAGGCTGGGGCTTGATAACTAGGAAAGTTTTTGTGGTAGAAAATTGACTTAAACTAAGCGATACAGCATAAAACATAAAAAGATTCCCTGTAAAGACTGCTCAACAAGCAATGAAGGTAGTTCGCCTCTAAACTTAGCCGTATACAATACATGTGTGGCGCAAGGCGTTTCGTTTCCAATACCTTGTGTTTCATTTTGTTTTTTCTTTAATAAAAACTGCTCACAAAAATAAAAACAATTTTAAGAAAAAATTGAGGCTGAAATCGCCAAAAAATTTAAAACAATGAACCTCGACAAAATTTATTGGTTCTTATTAAAAATAATGCGTGTGCGTTGATATTTCAACGAATCGTTCTAGTGTTACTCTGTTGTTTCATATACTTAAAATTGTAATAAAAAGTTCACTTGTTTGTCTTATTATATCACTCACAGGGTCGTACAGGGGAAATCTCTGGCACGATTCACGAAGAAAAATAAAACAAATCGCGGATCATGGATATCAATGCTCAAATTTTCGGCATCACGAAGTTATAACAAACATCATTCACTGTCTCATAGTTGAGAACCGCAATTTTTTAGCTTTTTTAAAATATGACTGTAAGAAAGAATGTTTTCAAAGAAACTTCCATGCTGTTGCAGTTTTCCTGAGACAAGTCTGAAACATTCACACTTGAACGCCGTTATCGATTACTTTGAATATAACCCATGATGAAATATTAATTCGCGAGGGAAATCTTCGTTTATTTAATTGTTCCTGATGCTTTACGAGAAAGTACGCTACATTTCCGGACATTTACAGACGTCGCACGATTCAAAATCACAGTGAAATCACTGAAGAAATCACGAATATCGGTTATTAATTAATTCGTGACCTTCATGGTTTACGACAAAAACTATACAAAAATTGCGTCACGGATTACGACGAAGACTTTATTAAATTCACGTTTCCCGTAAAATATTCAATCTTTTCAATCTTAAAATATTTGTGATAAATCATCTGTAACGTTATGTGGTAAAAAAAATAAACTGAAACTGAAAATAAAACAAGACGCCATTTGGGCGTTTACTTGGGCTACTATTCTGTGAACTATGAAGTTGGTGGAAATTAAATAATTTATA
>JAOCNB020019419.1:0-13771 GCA_026546465.2 Palythoa caribaeorum | reverse complement strand
ACAAGCTTATTACAAACATCATGCATGAAAATGGAAGTGAGTTTGTAGAACAACATAGGTAATGGAAGAATATTAGAAGACACGAAGAATGGCTTAACAATGACAAGAGTGACCCTGGTATGATAAGTTTATCTAATCTGAATCTGACCTAATGTGGGTACTGCTTACGAAATAACAATAAAGATAATATTATATCAGTATATAGAGCTGAATTAATTTAAAACATGAAAATCTGTTTGCATAAACCTAGAAAAGATTAGAAAACTAAATTCATGTCAAAATGTCAACGCAAAGACAACAACAACTAAATTTTATATCTATACGAATAGGTTGCTAATCCAGTCTTCTGACGTTTACTGTACAAGTTTCCTGAGGGAGTTTTACGCCTTAAAACAATCAGTTTTGAGCTATGTATCAACCTATCGCCTTCACAGGTCCCACAGTAACCGTTAACAATATCTAAGTTAAATGGATTCCATTGATAAGATAAAAAAAAACAAAATCTTGCGACACCCTACCTCAAAAGTCTCGTGCAAAACACGCCTCCAGCCCTTATACGGATAAAAACTCCGATCACTTCTTTTCATGATTCCTTGTGCCACTCTGCACAGGAGAATCTACGTGAAAAATGTAGTGTTGAAAAACTGAAGTTAACAAATTTTGAACGATGAAAATATCTTCAAAATACCACATGATGTTGTTAAAAAAACTGCTTGACACTCTTACTATGGGGCTGGTGGTCGAAGAATAACTAACTGCGTATGTCACAGAAGTCAAAGAAACCATTGACAAGTAAGTTTGCATCCAGTTTATTTCTTTCAAATCATGTCCTTCGTTGCCTTCAGTATTGTAATTTCATTCCTTTCGTGTTGTTATTATTGTTATTATTATTATTGTTGGAAGCTAGCTATGTTCGAAATGCCGCATTTTACGTGGTTAAAATCCAAAGATCTTATTACCCTTTCTTAGAAATACGCAGGAAAACTGCATTTTGACTCATAATATCTATAGTTGAAAAAATTAATTACTTAAATTTTAATTCGTCCTTAGTCTGTGAACCGTTTTATCGTTAGGGATGTATTAAAATGAACAAACATATCTTCGATATTGCAATAAAATGCGTTTCAAGTGCTTGTAGACGCACTTCTAAGGTTTTGCGAAAAATTTACTGTTATTACCCCTCCATAGTTAGTAGCTTGGAGTTGCTGCATTCGAACTTTCTTAGTTATAATTTTTCTTTTCCTATTGTTATTACATAGCCACAGTTTACATTGAAAAATAAACTAGAAAATAACCCAAAGACTAAAAAGCACCTAGTACAAAGTAGCTGTGACAGCCCATCGAACATGAAACTAAGTAACAGTGTAATTTTCAAAGTTTACCGTGTTTAATATTCAATCCACTCTTTCTAACTGGACTTACCAAGCTATCCTCCTCTGGACTAAAGTAGATTCGCATTCTTTTCTTCTTTTTCAAGGCTTTTTCATCGATATCATCCACTGCAACTGGACAACAGCAATAGAACAAAACAGAATAATAAGACAAGTACGCCCCTCACTCCCAGCTACGTATATCGTAAAGTGCTTTTTGAAGTAGCCAAGTTTCCTAGTACAGAAACTTTGAAAGTTGAACCAATTTTAGCCATAACAGAAGTGAAAGGTAAGGGTGACTCTTATTCAACATCGGCAGTTCAATAAGTTCTATCAGTGTAAGCCGACGGTGCACCCTTTACCTCTCCCTCTGTCAGGGCTCCGTTTTATGGGTATTAAAAGCTGAAGCTATTGATAAAATTGTGACCTTCGGTGTATCCTTTACCCCTTCCTCTGTCAGGGCTCCGTTTTACAGGCATTTAAAGCTAAAATCTACTGATAATTATGGATTATTGTGGATGATGATGGTGATGGATGATGATGGATGATGATGAATGATGATGATGGATGATGATGATGATGATGATGAACTACTGATAAACTTGTGGCCCTCGGTGAACCCTTTACCCCTCTCTCTGTAAGTGTTCCATTTTATGGGTATTTAAAGCTAAACCTACACGGTATGGGAAGAAAGTCAAAACGGACGTTGGCAGTCGCTGAGAATTGAACTGAGGCCCTCCAGCACAGAAGGAGCAGCGCACTTACCAACTGTGTTAAACCCCTGCAACTGTACTTTGTTAGTACAGAAACGTCACTAAAATACTACTGACTTTAAATGTTGAACACAAATGATAGGTGCAAAGCACTCTTGGACTCAGATGAAACTGCTATCAGCCTGTGTGTTTGTAATTAGTTGTTAAATATCATAGATTTATGCATATGGTGAAACCAAACAAGTTTTTTCATCATTTGCAGAATTTAAATATAATTTGACTTGTTAAGGAATGCACGTTTCTAAACTACTCTAAGACACCTGTAATCCTTCATGCTACATATTTGATACTTAGAGCTGTTAACTTCCATAAATTACATACATTTTCAAGTATCAAATATAGATAATCTTCAAACAAAGTCTTGATTAAAACTTGGATCAAATTTATTGTTTTAAATAAAATATATTAACTACAAGCTAAATCCTTTTACGAGCCTAAGCAGCCCATTGGTGCCAGTGCTTATCTACGGTTCCTGTAGTGTTGAGCGGATGGGAGACATTGACTCCCCCTGGTCGGGACACTAATCCATCGCAGGTTAGCCCCCAGCAGAAGCTGGTACTCACTTTACCGACCTCGGGAGGATGGAAAGCTGAGTCAACTTTGGCGGAACAGAAGGTCACACAAATGTCTAATACTTGGCTGAGCCGGGGGTTGAACCGGGGACTTGTGGTTAGAAGGCAGAGATCTTACTACTGCGTCAACCGCGCCGCCGTTATATTTCAACTATATCTGTTCTAAAGTGATGAAAAAGAATGTGTGTCTTCATGTACAGTTCAACTGCTGCTTACCATAACCACTACTGAAAGGTTTGTCAGTTTTCGCTGGTGGCTCAATTTGTGATATTCTCTTTGGTTTCTTTGGTTTAGGTATCCCAGAATCTCCATCAATGGTATCTGGTGGAAAAATTAGTAAAATTCCGCAAGTATTAATTTTTGTATTGCTGTTTCACTGCAGTCTAGTTGTATAGAGGATATCCTTTACTAAACTTGATACTGTTAAAAAAGGAAATCGACTACATTTTGAATTATAAATATATACCAGTCTCCTTGTCAAAATTTAGTGTCATCTAAACAAATTCAATAATAATAATGATGATGATGATGATGGTGATGATGATGATGATGATGATGATGATGATGATAATGATGATGATGATAGTGATGTTGATAATGATGATGATAATGATGATGATGATGATTGTGATGTTGATAATGATGGACGATGGTGATTGATGATATGCAATTTGCTTCACCTAGAATCATCTATTAAGAACTTCTTTTTGTTAATAATACTTTTATTGACTGTGTGCGAGGTCAATATCAGTTTTGGAGCGAAGTTTTATACATGATTTTAGTGACCTCTCTGGCCTTACTGCCCAGTATTAGTAGCTGTAAGATATCATTAGTACGCATGCGCATGATATGAACTTGTGGTTTTAATCTTCTCAGCTACATCACACACAAGATACTTTGTTTGAAAACCACAACCTGATTGTTAGATGTGCCATGCTTTCCATGGCTGCTAACAGTCAGACTCACATCTATTTAAGGGGTAATGCCCGCTACCTAAATGTACCCTATGTACTTCTTTATTTGGATTATGTCCATCATAATATAGTTTTCTTCGGAATATGAGGGTGAGGTAACCCAGTTAAGATGTTCTTCAACCCACCTAACCCAAACCAGTAGAAAAAAAAAGAACTGTGATGTAAAGGTTACCTGGTTTCCTTTTTGTTCGGCTGACATTTCTTTTTTCCCCCTTTCCTCCCTTCTTAATAGATTTCTGTTCTGTCACAACCTTTTTAATTTCTGGAGGTTTGGCCTCTGCTAAGGATCTTAAATTGGAGTTTAAAGACGAATTGTAATAAGAATTTATACGTTTGGGTAAGTAGGAGGAGAAGGACTAGGAGGAAATGAAGGTAAGGGGAAAGGTGTTCTAAGAAGCAAAAGTAGAAGAAGAAGAAGAAGAAGAAGAACAACAACAACAACAACAACAACAACAACAACAACAACAAGAACAAGAGCAAGAAGAAAAAGGACAAGGACAAGAACAAGAACAAGAAGAACAAGGAGAGGAGAAGGAGAAGTTGAAGGAGAACAAGTAGGAGAAGGAGAAGTTGAAGGAGAACAAGTAGGAGAAGAAGAAGGAGAAGTTGAAGGAGAACAAGTAGGAGAAGGAGAAGGAGAAGTTGAAGGAGAACAAGAAGGAGAAGGAGAGGAGAAGTTGAAGGAGAACAAGTAGGAGAAGTTAAAGGAGAAGAAGTTGAAGGAGAACAAGAAGGAGGAGAATTTGAAGGAGAACAAGAAGGGGAAGGAGAAGTTGAAGATGAAGGAGAAGGAGATGCAGACGAAGAAACACACAACAAAACTTACTTTTCACCGGTAGTAGCAACCAGTATCCTTTTGCTGACAGCATTAGACCAGTTTCTCGACAAATGACCATACATCTCGGAATCTAATCCAGCCGAACCCAACCCATTTCCTGGAGGTAAACCAATGTTGGTTTCCTTAACAATAGGAGATTTAAAATGATCTAATTTGAACCTGTTCTTGCCAGACTTGGGTTCTTCATTTTTACCTCGCAAAATTCCTGAAACGTTATCAACAAGAACATGACTGGTTAATCTAATGTTGAAAAATTGGTTTTGTATTAGACATCAAGAGCTTAACAAGATTATAAAAGTTTTTCAAAAGCGGCTTTTAGATTAATGAGGAAAACCGAAAATACACGATATTAATCTAAATCAGGCGCTCTGCTATAAAGTTTTGCTGTGAGTCCTAGGACTCATTAACCTTGCTTGTTTGGAGTCCTAAAGGTTTGTTAAGCAGTTCCATGCCCCCCTCACTATTTTCTGATTAGTGTATCTATTGCAGGGTTAGTGCTGCTCTGTGAGTACGGAATTCCAGGAGTGTTCAGGGAGTATTCAAGCAGTCAAACGAATGTTTTCAAGATGTGATCTTAGCACCTGCCTTTAATTCGTTTGAAGGATTCTCGAGCAGTTGTCAACTAAGAGTGGTAAACAGGCTTCAAAATGTTTTCCCCCATCAACTAAATGAAATGATTTAACAGAAATAGACAGATAAATTAGCTGGTTCAACAATAACCAAACAGAGAAAGTTTATTTATAACATCATTTGTTTCCAAGGGCTTTTCAAGCGCCCTTGAAAACTGAAACTAAATTCCAGGAGTATTCAAGGAGTTCAAGGAGTAGCACGAACCCTGCCATTGGCAATAGCAGCTGACTTATTTCTGGTGTTCAGCAAAAGTACCATTCAAACTTATGATCGATTCCCATGAATTTCACTTTGTTCTGCGACCAAAAATGGCAAATTAAGAAAATCTTGTTCAAATACACTTCAAAAGCAACTGTATTGTAAGTGTGTACTGTTTTATTTCCTTAAATCATATTAAGCATAAAGATGGGCTTTGAACTGAATTAATACGAATGTTTTTCTTTCCCACAAAAACGCCAAATCAACGAAGAGATATACCTGTTACATGACAACGCTGATTACTCAGCCCATTGTATTATTTCCTTGACATACATGCATACATATTTATGCCTTTGTATACCGTATTTCCTCGAATAAACGTCGCGGTGTTTATTAAATTTTTCATGATTTGGAAGCGGCGTTTATTTGAGGGCAGCGTTTATTTCAAATACTGTTTATTTTTTTAAACAACCAACCGTAACTTTACTTTAAATAGTAGAAAAAATGATACAGTTCTTTGTCAGGCTAACGATGTTTCAGTTTGTTGTTTGTTCCAGGGTGCGGTGTTTATTCGAGGGCAGCGTTTAATCGAGGGTGGCATTTATTTGAGGAAATACGGTATGCCAACTCCTCAGCTGGCTGGATGGTCTCTCACATAACAACAAAACAATTAAGAAGTATCTTACCGAGGGGAGTGTTAAGGCAAACGCACTTCAGGTCCCACCAATAACTCTTCACTTTTTCAAAGTCTGAAAAAACATAAGAACGTGACGGAAACTGGGTACCAGTAGGAGGTGATACATGTCTGGGGCCTGGGACGGAGGTGGTGGTGTCGATTACAATTGCTCCTTCACTGACGTGACACATGACCTGCAAGAAACCATATGCAAGGTAACAAAGACGACTAAAACAACAACAAACAAACAAAACAACAGCAGTAATAACAACTACATACTATGACTGCTCCCCGAAAACCAGTGAACCCTCAAAAAGTGAATAGTGCAGATATTTTTTTTAGTAGAACCATTGCTAATTAGGAAGATGACGAGCGCCGGATTTGTACAGCCCACTCACTGATAAGAAAAGGAAACCACTCCCTTCAAATCAGAGTTGAATAAAGTTTAAATTTATCATAAACAATTAGAATACGAGCTCACAATTTCTATCAGCTGATAGAATGATGAGGGCGAAGTCGGAGTCTTTCTATCTATCAGAAATAGAAATCTCTGGAGAAGAAACAAAATAGGGCTAAAATATTTTTAATAAAAAAAGTTTTAATTTCTTCAAGCAATCAATGTTGATGAGAAACAGTTTTCGTGAGCATATGTGCCCGGCAGTCTGTTGAGTGACACTTGTTTAAATTAATGCTTCAAATTGATTTTTTTCTTACCTTGGAATATTTTTACACCATTTTTTTTATCTTGCTTTGTTTTATCTGGAAGTGCTTTGTCAATTAGAAGCTTCAAATCGTCTTCAAAATGATTAGAAATCGGTAATTGTTTCTAGACGCCATTTTGGATCCAACAGGCACTATCTAACACCTTATAGATAGTGATGATGGTAGCCAATAAGATTACAGCATTTGTGATAAATAATAACTGCATTTATACTAATTATCATCATCATTATCACTATTGCTATCATTATTGTTATCATTATTATTGCTTATCGTCCACCTGATATCCTAAGAGGGAAAAAGAGAATCTCTTACTTGTACTTTCTTCATCGGAATAGGGTGCTTTGGAGTTAAGAGGCCCATCGCACAGAGCGTAATTGCGATCTCCTTGATGGAATGATAGCATTTGCTAGAGAAAATATAAAGATGAAATGATTAGAATGTTACTGATCAACTTGTGTTTTTAATTATTCAGATGTATTTTATGTACTTAGAAAAGGTAAATGTAGGTATCTTGCTAATCTACCTCTCTGCAGTCAAGGATAGAATTACGAGAAAAAGGAAAACTTGATTGCCAAATGGCACTAGCGGTATTATTCTGACTTTCTTTTACAACAGACCTCAATAACGTCTACCAATCACTAAAGACGACTTATCGATGACGTCTACTAATCACTAAAGGAGAATTACCAATGACATCTACCAATCACTACAAAAGACTTACCAATGACGTCTACCAATCTCTACAAAAGACTTACCAATGACGTCTACCAATCGCTAAAGAAGACTTACCAATGACGTCTCTACCAACCACTAAAGAAAACTTACCAATGACATCTAACAATCACTAAGAAAGACTTACCAATGCGAAGATAGTAAAGATCGTAAAGGAACCGGCAATTCTCTTAGAAGAGTGTCCTTCTTGGATGGATCATAGAAGTACTCGTCAAGACCTTTTACCTAAAGTAAAAACACTCGGATCACTATTTAAACAACATAACATGGAAATACATATACACAATAAAAGATCATTTATTATCAATAATATTATAAAAGACAAAATGTAGTTTGATACCAAACCTTATTGACGTCAGAATCCCAGAGCTCAAAATAATTTCTAGAAGGCAGCCGGTCATCTTGTCCAGCCAGCTAAAATTTAGTAGGGGCATTGGTTCTGCTTACCTCAAATGTGACTCCCACCAGCTTACAAAACATCGACAGTGGCATTATGGGTATTATGTCAAAAAGACGGAACCATCCCCGGCCTGCATTGTAAAGTGGAAGAGACGCCACATTCCTAACCCAGTCATAGTCCTCATCTGTGTGCGCAATTCCTTGTCTGGAAGGATCTTTACTTGCATCACTGAAAGACGTCTCCTTCTGGAGTTCAATGTTTTGAGACTCTTCTCTCCCTTCAGTGGTACAAGAGACACAGTAACTGGATAGTACAAATTTGTACTGTCTCAAAGCAATTACGTTTAAACAAAGTATCACTACGTTGTAGATCGGCTACGTACAATTTATTCTCAATTTAACAATAATTGCCTAGGATTTCATCTAGAATCTACAGCCTGCCATCACTGATGTCTAAAGATCTCAAACCGCTTTAAATATGGTTACGAGTTGCAGCAGGCATATGGCTTGGCCGTATGGCATATGGCTTGGTTAGTTACAAAGAGTGGTGGAGTTAAACCCAATGTTATTAGAAACAAAAAACAACCAGTGGACCGGACAGAGTTTCAACCGCGAGCAGGCAAATCAAATTCCCTAACCCTTAGCCCATGCTGTCTGTTTAAAATTTTTAATGGAAGGCAAAAAAACCCTTTTCAAAGGCAAAAAACCCCTCAAGTTTACCTGTGGCTGTAACGTCTGCTGATGATTCTGTTTTTGATCCACGTCCGTACACAAGTTGCCAGACAAATTCATGTAGAATCTGCGCCCTTGCATATTTCCTTTGATAGCCATACTTTTCAGCATTGCCCTTTGGAACACAAAGTATACAGATACACCATACTTCTGACCATTCTCTTAGAATACTAAACTCAAGCACAATGGATTAGCTAGATTATACATCAGTTTTAGTTATCTGTTCTGTGGTCTTATTTCCTTTGTTTCTAGCTCATAACACAAATAGGACAAATGATACTAATGATCGTAATGGTGATGGTGATGATACTTTTAATAATAACACTTACAAGCATACAGTCATGGTGATAACGATAATGGTAACGGTCATGCTGATGATGAACTTGTCATCACTTACAGGTATATATTGTAACACGACCTTCCCTTCTCCACTCTTGTTCAGTAAGTCCTGATCTACTAAAAATCCTTCTTCAAATGAGGAATTCCCTGATTCTATTGCAGATGATTTTTTTTGCGATGCTGTTTTGAGTTTTTGTTGCTTTACTTCCTCTCTCTTTTTCTTTGCTTCTAGACGCTAAAACAAAGAAAGTAAACCTCGAGTTACCAGTTTGATTGTTTGATGAAAAGTTTGTTTTTTTTTAGATAGTCTAGATAGTTATAATTAATATTAGTAATAGTTGTTATACAGTTGTCACTGAAAAGCCCCTTTTGGGGAGTGTCAATAAAGTTTTACCTTACCTTTTACCTTACTCATGTCTTGTTTCAGATCGCAGTAAGAAAACTTTATAAGTGCTTTAAACGCTGTCAGTATTATTATTATTGTTACTGTTATTATTATTATTATTAGTAGTAGTAGTATATACCATTGTATCTGATGGAGTACAGAATTTTTGGGAAGAAAATAGTAATTGCTATTATGAGTACTAGTAGTAGTAGTAGTAGAAGTAGTAGTAGTAGTAGTAGTAGTAATAGTAGTAGTAGTAGCAGTAGTGATCGTAGTAGTAATGCGAGGCAATAAATTATTCGTTTTACACTATAGATGGTTTTCACGCACTCCCTAGAGATATGACAGACAAATGACAAAGCCGCCATGCTGGTACCCTAAACAAAAGCATTCGTCAAAATTCTTTTGTTCAAGTCCACGAACATTGCCGCTATGACGTCACGTGAAAACACCTTATAGAACTGAAACAAAGGTAGCTAAAAGGAAGAAAAATTCTACATTTTCTGTAGCACGCATTAGCAATAGTTTTGATTACTTTAGTTTTAATTCAATTGTCATTTAAAATTTAACTTTTACTTTTCTATTGTACAATAAACTTGATTGCTGTCACAACATTTTTCAGCTTTTTTCAATTGCATTGAAAAAAAACCCGAAACTAACATGTTTCAAGGCGTCTAGCCTCTTTTCAGAATGTGGCCATTTACCAAAGCGAAAACATTTAAATACAACTAAAGAAAATAGAATAATATGTACTTCGTAATTAAGTATTTAAGGAGAGATTGACGTGCATAATTTGTACATTATGCAACTTCAATCATTCCTTAAATATTCAATTATGTAGCACATTCCAACAGTATTATTTTATTGGCGAGTTTCATAAGGATCCAGTTCAGCACACATGGCGGTCAGTTAGACAAAAGAATCTCACTAGAATCTAATTTGAATCTCATTATTTGACCTCCATCTGCCTTTGTGTTATATCCTCGTGGGTTTCATAAGGTTCTAGTTCAACGCACATGGTGATCAGTTAGACAAAAGAATCTCATTAGAATCTAATTTGTATCTCATTATTTGACCTCCATCTGCCTTTGTGTTATATCCTCGTGAAACCAAGCAATTCTATTGTATTCAAATGTTTTCACTTTGGCTAGCGGCCACATTTTGAAGAAGAGGCGAGACACCTAGAAACATGCATGCAAATTTCAATTTTTTCTAAAATAATTTCAATGAAACTAAAAAATGTGGTGAAAGCAATCAGGTTTATCATTATTACTTTTCTGGTGCAAACTTACTTCTTTCAGTTGTTTTTCCCGATCAAAGAGTTTAAAGCGAATCTGATCAATTTTGGACAACACAGCAGGATCGTCAGATTCCAACAAAGAGTGAAGAAAAAACTCAACCTAGAAGACAACATGAAGCGAATATCACAAACTGGACCTTTGTTGATCTTAGGTTCTACCAAGTCTCTGCGTACTTGGATTTTAGTTAACTCCCCAACGAACATTGCCTATGCCAGATGCCAGATATGATATTTGAGTAATTTCTATATGTTGGCGAGTCAGTTCATGAGCGAGTTGGCATGGGTGAGGAAGTTTATGGGCAAGTTAACATGATAACACGTAACAAACAATTAAATTTAAGTATAGACACAATGCTAAATCTGGATAATAAAAATAACGGAGGATTATTCTCACCGAAACACTGATACCAGCATGACAAACTACAGTTGTAACCTTTTTTATAAGTCCATCCGCCAACAACGATCCAACAATTCTATAAATAATACAAAAACATGGGGCTAGTAAGTAGTAACTGTATACAGTAAGAGCAACTCAGGTTAACAGGCTGAAACAAGTTAACATTTACACAGGTTCATGCATAAAACGAATAATTATTTCAAAGTTTTGAACAAGTTCAAAGTTCCAACAAAACCAAATTTTGAAAAGTCCCAAGGTGTCTCAAGGTTTTCCAAGATTTCTAGGCCCGTACGAGCCCTGTAAGTTGATTTTAACAGCGAGCTAAAGAGCTATAGGTATTGTTTATTTCATCAACTTTATGACAATTTAAAACAGAGAAAAGATCAGCAAGCAGCTGAGGGAGTAATGGAGGATGTGGAACCAGCAACCCTGATCTCTCAATACCACTCAACATCGTGCCTTGAAGTTCCACAACAGTATATTATGAAGTATGATATCATCCTAAGATAATTTATGCGTGCGGGTCCCTTGTGGCGCAAAAGTAAGGGTAACTTTATACTGCCGAAGAATTAATGGAGGATGTGGAACTAGTGATCTTAAATCTTTCAAGACCACTCAATACCGTGCCTTAAAGTTCCTTTAGAGTTTATTATGAAGTATGATATCATCCTAAGATAATTTAAGCATGCAGCGAACTTTGTGCACAAAAATAAGGGTAATTTCATGCTTACCATACTACTGAAGGACTATCGTGCCATACTATGCCTGCCGCTATGGAGCTCTAAAGGATATTAAAACAGCATCCGTAGCACAGTAGGGAAGTGAAGCTGGTAAGTCTCCAGTTCGTATCAGAGGGAATCAACAATTCTTTCCACTTTCTTTTCTACCATGTTGCTTTCGACTCAAATACCTGCAAAACGGAACACTGACAAGAGATGACTCCCACATTTGTTTAAATGTTACAATGGGCTAAGAAGCTTTAGTTTGAAAATGAAGCAATAAAAGGATTTGAGCACAGAGTCAGAGTGTCAGAAATTTATAAACGTAATGTGGGTTAAGTTTTCCTCTATCATGATTAATGTTCCGTGGAGGAAGTCAAAGCAGCCATTGGATTCACTGAGAATCAAACTGGGGACCTCCAGCACACTCCTAAAGCTACTGTACTGCACCTGTTCCTACTCGGTTGATAGATGGTACAACGATGTTTGTTACTTACGCAGAGACAGTTTTTCTGTCTACTTTGCCAATGCCAAGGTTTTCCTCATGTTTCTGTAATGCCTTAACGGTAAAAAAACAATGTATATAGTCCTGGGTAAAATAATATCAGTCTGCAAACAAGCTTTATATTACATTTGTTGTACCTCTTTTGAGACAAAGCAAAAAAATCACTTGACTTGAAACAGTACAGATCCAGCACAAAAACTGATTAATTCAATTGAATCCAGGATCTCTGTGTCTCTGTACAGGTAGTTGCTTAAACTGCTTATGTTTTCGCAAAGATCCTTTTTTCTGTAAATGAATAAAACTGCAATGCAAATTATCTTACTACACTGCCAACTATCTGACTAACAAAAAACTCAAGTGGGTTCACAGACTGTCAGTTGGTAGAGCATTGTTCTCTTCTGTTCTTAGCACTATTGCAACTATGCACTGTAACTCCTGCTTCCTTCAACGTAATCTTTTGATCAAATTGACAATTACAATACGAGCAGAATGTGTATTCTAATTGTTTTAGTAGAAATCTCTGGAGTGGAAACAAAAGAACAATACTTTCTTGATTAACAAAAGGAGCTTTTTAAGTGCTCGTGGCTACTGCAAGTGAACATAGAGAAGTTTTCTCATTTTAGTCACAGTATATATCGAGGTATGTCTTTGATTGGCTGTGACATCTCACAATGTTTATTTAAAAGATGATTGAATATATTTGGGCTTCCTGTGGTACCTCACTCATTTATGCACGACACTCAAAACAACAACATAATGGCTTCTGCCTCACTGGCAGTAGCCACAAAAACAATATTTTAATTTTGTTCAAACAATGAATGTTGATTAGGCAGTTTTCGCGTGGCCAACAGTCTGTCGTGTGATACTTATTAAATTGTTACTTCAAATTATTTTTTCTTTTACCTTCAAAAATTGATAAATCATATTTTGTTGCTGCCTTTATTTTATCTAGACTTGCTTTCAGGGCTCGAAACTAAACTTTTCAATTTACTAGTCTAGTGGCTCGTGAAAACCTAAATGTTACTAGCCAAAACTTTTTTTACTATCCAAGCGTTGATGTTGGCTTGGTCATGTTTTGTTCAGCTAATCTCGTAAAAAAAGAGTATTGATGTGTGCTTTCAGAAAATGCTGTCTTGTTTGTCAAATATTTCTTTTAACATACAGCAAATAACTTGTTCAGTAACACGTTTATGTGCCATACAAAATAAATTAAACAGTGTTAAATTTGCTAACAACCTGAACAGCACGTGATACGTCGACAATGAAATTCAGAGATGTCTTCCTTGAGAAAGACAGAAACTAGTTTGGTCTATTTCATTTTGTTTACTAGCCAAAGTGGCTAGTAAAAATCAAAAAACCTACTAGTCAAAACCGACTTCTTACTTATCTGTGGCTAGTTGGCTACCGTTAGTGTCAAGCTCTGCTTTTGTTAATTAAGAGCTTCAAATCTTCTCAGAAAGGTTTAAAAATGGGGAAGTGCAGACGCCATATTGTATTGGTTGTTTACTG
>JAOCNB020019318.1:0-13779 GCA_026546465.2 Palythoa caribaeorum | reverse complement strand
AGAAGAGGAAGAAGAAGAAGAAGAAGAAGAAGAAGAAGAAGAAGAAGAAGAAGAAGAAGAAGAAGAAGAAGAAGAAGGATGATAACGATAATGAGAATGATATGTCAGTGACAGTGACGATGATAATAATAATAGTAATAATGATAATAATAATGAAGCACATGTATAGCGCAATGATCCGTATGGAAATGCTCTCATATGCTTTACAAATGATTACAGAGTTCAAAAGTTGAAATCTCAATTCTCCGTACACCATATCATTATAGTGTTGATGCCATGACTCCAGCAGTGATACTGGTGCGGAAATTGGTTGCAGTATTAGAGTCCATGGAAAAACTACCCGTGTACACCTATGACTCCCCGGGGACAGGACTGCAGGTGAGGCGGTATATGGCATCCCATACATTTTAGACCTGATTTTATGTGAATGCCTTTTCATGCCCTAAGCATACTTTCACTGCAAAATGTAAAGAGTATAGCTTAATACAGCATTGACTTTGTTCAAATCTAATCTCAATGTGATCTTGTTTAGGTTCTCACAAGGCGCTTAAGATTTCGACTTGAAAGAGCTCCTGGTGAAACTGCCCTCATTGACAGGAGTGGGCGTAGTTTGAAGATGGAGCCCCTAACCACTGTTGGTTCGCTGGAAAAGCACTTGTTAAAAATGGTTGCTAAGCAGTGGTATGATTATGATAGAACAACCTTTAACTTTATTAGACGACTAAAAGCTGGTCACAAGTTTACCTTCACGCATGCTCGAGATTTCGATGAAAATGGATTAATGTTCTGGATTGGAACAAATGGCAGGTAAGAAATAAACAGATGGAATTTCGTGACTGTTCAAAGATGCAAATTATATCTTCAAGTGTTCAAAGGATCTCCTGTACACGAAGCAATTGAGTGAAAAGTTATCAATGCAGAATGAAGAGAAGCAATGGTTCCTGTGGGCCACATACGCTCGTAAAATGATTAACTTGGTAACTCACTTGGTTTATATTTGACATTGTTTCTGTGATTTGAAATAAACGACACTGCGTTTATTAGGGTTTGCATAGTCGTGAAAAAGTCCTTGAATTCAAACAGGAGTCCTTGAAAAGTCCTTAAATGACATCCTTCAAAAGTCCTCGAATATTTGTTTAAGTCTTTAAAAGTTCTTATTTTTTTCCAATTAATTTTTGACGAGGATGTGGTGGATTTGCATACAAATTTAAAAACCTTTTGTACTTATCTTATCCTTGCGTTACTACTTCTACTAGGAGAGTTTGACATAAATAGATATGGAAATAAAAATTTGGACAAAATAAAAAAAAAAGTTTGTGTATGGGGAGCACACTCGTTTTTCGTTAAATTCAGCAAGTTTAGAGGGGTCTCTTCCATGCCTGCCTAACAACCAAAAAAAGTGATTGCTATTGCATGTACCACATGTAAAATTACATTCCCTGTTTTATTGATTGTACAGAATCTTATTTGACAAAAACGATGTAATATTTCCTTTTATTGTCAAGGAGCGTGTCGGAATGGGTAAACCCAGCGTCTGTTGGCCTGGTTGTTGTCACATCATCTGAAGGAAAGAATCTGCCCTATGGCAAACCAGAGGATATCTTGAGCCGCGATTCTGCCGCACTCAACTGTCATACCAATGATGACAAGTAATTGTTTATATTCATTTAGTGTTATTAACTTTGAATACCTTGATAAGTTATTTTTTGAAATTTTTGACGTAGATGTTGTATTTCTCTCCATCTCACTGGAAAATTCTGATTTGGAATATTGACTGTATTGGTTTTTGTATAGTCCTTTGTTATTTAGTTATTACCTTATTTGCCATATGTTCGAAATTAAAAAAAAATAAAATTCCGTTTAGTTTCAACTAAAAACAACCTGATTCGAACCACAAAGTAGCATAAACTTATTACTGACAATCATTAGCGAGTCAGCAACACTAATTTTGTTTTCTTACGATTGTTATTGGAGGTAGAGTTGAGCAAAGTTTGTCTGATCCCATCCACTCGATTCCCTTTACATTCAATTTTGCAGTGTTTTCTCAGAGGTTCTGTCCATATCCTGCGGGTAGGGTATTGGTGTAGCTCTTTCCCTAATTTCTGAGCACAGCAGAACAAAAAAAAAACTAAATTCATTGGAAATTATATTATAGTGTTTTTGGTCGTTCTTGGCCTATCTGTCTGTCTGTCTGTCTGTCCGGCTGTCCTGATGCCAAATTTACTAATTCATTTCCAGGGTCAGTCGTTGTTCGGGTTCCTCTTGTGCAAGAGGAACCTGCGCTCTAGCCTTGTTTCCATAGTTTCTCGGAAATGACGTTTTGGTTTTTGCAGTGCAAAAAAACCCAACCAAACCCACTCCAAAACAATTAGCTAAGAAATATCCAACAATGCAGCTACAAACAACACAACACATACGTTATTGGCATTAGAAACTCGTAATTATTTTTTATGTTTTTCTGAAGAGAATTACCAAAAGATTTCTATTTAGAGTATAATGTAGTACTTAGCGTGTGTTTAAATTCATATAGAAGAAGAAACTTAAGTGACTACCTTTGCCGTGTTGAAGGCTGTAAAGATCTCAGGCATTCTGGTGGCCCTAAAATTCCTAAAAATCCTTAATTAATTTTGCGTGCCCTAAAAAGCCCTATTTTTATGGCAAATTTATCCTAGAAGTCCCTACTTTTTTCCCGTTTGTGATCATGGTTTAGTGCAACTGTTGTCATTGAAATTGCTTGACATGAAATCTGCATCGGGAATTCATCTGTGGATTAATAAAGATGACCCTTCAACATGTATCACTGCAGACATGACGCCAATGCCAGTGGTTTCAGATCTCTACCATTCAATCAATATCAGTAAATTTACGACAAGAATTGCACAATCTTTCTCTAGTTTCATTCATTGTCATTTTCATTGACTACCTAATTTTCATTGGAGTTAGTTTCTGTTTAAATATTAGTGAGAGAATTGTAAGCCCTAAATTAGCCCTATTTTCTTAGCCCTTAAGATCCCTATTTTTCAGAGAAAAATGCCCCTAATTTTTTCCCAGAATCCCTGAGATGTTTTCCAGAAACACGTAACTTTGTTTTGTATTTTCATTTAAAAACCGTTGCAGTAATGTATCTGTTATGTAATATTGAGCATAGAGGCAACTTAGCCAAATGTAATTAGCTAGGTCGATTTTTGTCGGAGGAAGGAAAGCTGGGGTTCCTTGGAAAAATCCTCGGAGTGAATTGAAATTGACAAAACGCTGCCCACCTGTAGGACCCAGGACTCAGTCCCAGGTTGTAGAGGTTGAGGTGTGAGTGATGACCGTTACTCCAACTTGACTCCCCTAAGTTTACCTAATTATAACCTTTCTGATCTGTACCCAATCACCAGCTATGGAGTCGCATTATTGATTCACTGCTGTATTTTATTACACAGGAATGCGTGGTTTGCAATTGATCTTGGTGTTTGGGTTGTTCCCAGCTGTTATTCCCTGCGGCATGCCCGAGGTTATGGAAGGTAAGAAAGCATTAAATATTTTCAGGCTCTGCCACTAAGATTGGTTTCGTACATGTACGATCATAAAAAAAATGTCCTAAATGTTTAAAAATTAAGTTTTGGGACTTAAGTCCTAAAAAATGTTGTGAAGGTACCAAAAAGTCCCGAGAAATGCTCTGGTAATGACAGACTGCCAGCCCAAATGTGTGCTTGTGTTTCCTTGAAGGTTTGGATGAAAATGGAGGCTGAAAATCACCGAGCTTTGAAATACGTTTCTATCACAGAATAAAACAGATTAGTTTTTTTTTATACTCAACACCAGAATGAAGCTTAAAGCTAAATCCTTTTACGAGCCTAAGTGGCTCTTTGGAACCGGCGCTCATCTCCGGTTTCTGTAATGTTAAGCAGATGAGAGTCATTGACTCCCCCTGGCCGGGACACTAATTACTTGCAGGTTAGCCCCTAGTAGAAGCTGGTAGTCATTTTACCAACCTCAAGGATTGGAAAGCTGAGTCAACTTTGGCAGAAAAGAAGGTCACACAAATGTTCAACACTCAGCTAAGCCGGGCTTTGAACTCGGGACCTTGTGGTTAGAAGGCAGAGATCTTAACACTGCGGCAACCATGCTGCCATAGAATGAAGCTTAAGATGGAAGTAAAACCTAAAAGGTCCTTAAAAGTCCTAAAATTTGAAACGAAATAATCTATACGTACCATGCCAAAAGTGTGCTCTTTACCAGGAAGGGTTTCTAATGTATCTATTTTATTTATTTGTTGATAGTTTTTGCTACAATAACACAAAATTACAAGATGTTCTTAAATACATAAGTGGCGAGAGGATATCAAAAACCATCCCTTGGTATGAAACTAGAAACAGGCCATTTATGCATTTGGAGGAAAGACTTCTTTTATATTTGCATTTACCTAATTTTGACATGGTGCTGTGAATGACAAAACAATTTTCATTTTGTGTTCTTTTATCAGTTTACTGATAACGAATTCTTTTAATGTTGTTAAGATTGCAGAAGTAAAAAGACTACCTATTTGAAATTTAGTTTATCAGAAAACTATAGAAATTATTAAACAATTTTCCTCTTTTAGCGCTCTTACTGTTGAGAGTAGGATCTATTAGTTTTTTGTATTTTTATACTGTATGTATTTGTGTGTGATCAAAGCATTTCACAGATGGCGGTGTGGTTGGCACAGTGGTAAGATCTCTGCCTTCTAACCACAAGTTCCCAGGTTCAAACCCTGGGTCAACCGAGTGTTGAACATTCGTGTGACTTTCTTTTCTGCCAAAGTTGACTCAGCTTCCCATCCTCCTGAGGTCCTGCTGGGGGCTAACCTGTGATGGATTAGTGTCCTGTCCAGGGGGAGTCAATGACTCGTATCCGCTTAACACTACAGAAACCGGAGATAGGCACTGGCTCCAATGGACCACTTTGGCTCGTAAAAGGATTTAGCTTTTAAAGCATTTCATGTTTATTATTTCTCAGATCAGCTCTTCGCAACTGGTTATTCCAAGTGAGTAAGGATGGCAAAAATTGGACAACATTGTATACACACACTGATGACAGCTCATTAAATGAGCCTGGCTCAACCGCCTCTTGGCCTCTAGAACCTCCACAAGACTCTCAGGGATGGCGGCATGTGCGTCTACTGCAGAACGGCAAAAATGCTAGTGGACAAACACATTATCTTTCTTTATCTGGGCTGGAGATTTATGGAGTTGTGTTAGAAGCAGTGGAAGATCCTATTGGTAAGCCTTGAGAGATTGTTTGATGATTCTCAGGAACAGCGTGGTGGACAATGGAAGTTTGATTAGAATAGACGCCAGTAGAGCTAAGATTTTTTTATTCAAAGGAACTTTTCAGCGAAAGGAAAAACCAGGGTCTCTATAGAAGTAGAACGAAGAGATGACTTATTTTAGCAAATAAATTTATCCCACAAGTAAATTTTGCAAAGCAAATAGTGGTATGATAGCATTTGGCATAACATTGAAGAAAGTGATGTTGTTGTAAAATTTTGATGGATGAAAGTTTTGCCATTGGTGATACTCATGATAAGGAAATGTGTACAATAGGCCCCGAAGCCACTTTTTTGGGGGGTGGGAATGGTTAGGGTTTGGTTTTAACAAAGCCACCCCCTCTTCCAAGAAAGAGTGCTTTGGGGGCATATAATACACATTATTAAAATTTCAATCCGGAATATTGAGTTTCTAGCATTGTGATTGGTTCACTCAATCTCGGTTATCAGCCCATTTACCGAATGATCTTATATGGAAAGTTGCCAAGCTGAAAAATTTGTTGGGGAGGTGAAGCTGAGAATTTTAAGTAGTGAATGTTTCAGAAAGCTCATTACATTTAATAAAACAAGTATTCCATTCGCGCTTGTTGGATATGAGATGATTTATAGCCAATTCTGCGCTTGGCCACTTGTTGGCTATTTACCATCTGATATCTAACGAGCGCTCCTGGAATAACTGTTAAACAATTTTTTTAGACCTTTGTCATGCTTCGCCATCTTGGATTGAAAACGAGGCTGGATGGAACAATAGAGAAAAGATATTGTCACATGGGAATGTTGAATCTTCGGGAAAGGTTTGGTTTGCCCGTCCAGCCTCATTTTTAGTCCAAGATGGCAGAAGCATAACAAAGGTCTATTCCATGATACTAGTAAAATGATGGTAACGATCACGTTGAAATAACTCTCTTGCATTGCTCATGTTTCAAAGAATGACATTGATTTTGGGAACTAAGGAATTGTACTTACTTTCAGTTCCTGATCACGGAGTATCAAAAATCACCCCATCAGACTCCCAAGGGAACCAAAGTCGGTCATCACTGAAGCCCTGCTGGTCACTTTGTCCGGGAAAGGCAGCCAGGGAGGTAGAAGCGGCTCTGCGGCGGCAGCGGCGTCTTATCCGTACCCAGATGCTGAAGCACCTGACAGTGGGCAATAAAGTGGTAAGGGGAATGGATTGGAAGTTCAAGGACCCTGAAGGACTTGGAGAGGTGCTTGTTGCTGGTGATATTCAAAATGGTAAGACAGTACGAAGTAGCAAACTTTGCAGCCAGAATGTTTACATTTGTTCTCTTTAAACTGTTCTCCAGATTGATGCATCAAAGATTGTTAACTGCTCTTTCTTTGTGTTAAACAGTTACAAGGCATGACAACGACCTACCAGCTGGTTGGGTGGAAGTATCGTGGAATAATGCATCATCAAATTCTTGTCGTTTGGGATCAGAGGGCAAGTATGACTTGAAGGTGGTTGAAATGAGGAATCCAGGGCCTTCAATGTCTGTCTCAAGTAACCAGGAAGATATCCCACTCTCAACTCCCTCGCATGATGACCCCAGTCAGGAACCTGACCCTGTCCCTGGAGAGGAGAGCCCTAGAGCCGAGCAGGAGAGCCCTAATAATGAGGACTCCTCTGGTGCTGCACCTGGAGGATCTGCTCAACGTGAGGACTTCAAATCTGATATTCCTTTCAGCGTCCCAGTTCAAGAGGCAACTAGTGTTCCATTGGCGAGAATTCCAAGTGGGACTGAAAGTCAAGGAACACTTGAAAGAGATTCTAGCGCTGAGAATATACAACCTGAACAGCTAGTTGAGGAGGATTCTACTGAAGGTAAACCACCTGAACACGTTGGTGGGGAGACTGCTGTAGAGGGAACAAATGATCCTACAAAAGTATCACAAAGTGCTCAGCCAGGAAAGGATACTGCTCTTCCACAGCAATCTATTGAAGATGCAGAGGGACAGCAGGTTGAAGGGGAAGGGCATGGATCACACGATTCAAGCGAGGAGACTCCAGCTGATCATCAAGGCAAGAAAGGTGTACAACAAGCTTCCACAGATAAATCTATTTCAAGAACAGAAACGTCAACATTTGTTGTGAATGTCGGGGGTTCAGTGAGGTATTTCACATTCATAAACTTTTATAAACGTCATCATCATCATCATCACCATCATAACCTATTAAAGGCTAACAGTTAAAAGCTTGTCTTCTAAATGCAAACCAGAGAACGGTAAGGGTGATGATGATGTGTATGTTGTTGATGATGATGATGAAGATAATGACAATGTTGATGATGTTGTTGGCAGCGATGATGATGAAAATGATAGTAATGATGACAGTGATAGTAATGATGATGCTGATTATGTTGATGACGATGACGACGATGATGATGATGATTATGTCAATGATGTTGTTGATTGTGATAATATTGATAGCAATGATGATGATGATGATGGTGATGACGATTATGATAATGATGTTTATGGTAATAGTGATAACGATAATGATGACCATGATGACCATGATGCTGATGATGATAATAATGATGATGATCTATATTTATCTATCAATTTTAAAAACGTTATTGTTATAAAGTGTGTGTGACCATTTTTGTGGTCCGTTTAGCATGATTCCTGCCTGTAGCACCAGTAGCACACCAACCAGCAGTCTCTCCCGGGCATCTGATATTGAGGCCGAGGTTTATGAGGCAGTACGTGGATCAGGTCTTCTTGCTGATCTTGAAGATGAGGATGATTTGCCAGAACCAGATGATGATGAGGATGAAGATGAAGATGATGACGACGAGAATGAGGAAGACAATGAAGATGATTATGATGAGGTGTTTATGTTTGTTCTTTTCATGTATATATTATGTTTATGTTGATATTAAAAGAGAATGTCACTAGTTTAGTAACTACAAAAGAGATTTGTTTTTTTACAGTCAGATGACTCAACTGTGACCACCCAATCGGAGTATATCATTTAAACAGTAGTCCTCGGCATTTATTTCAATTCATTGTCACATGCTCTCACCGTGCTTTACAGAGAACATGTACAGAGATTTCAACTCAGAATAAACAGCTGCGCTTTGATTGGTTGTCTTCTTTTGGGGGCCCTGGTCGAAGTCTTTTCAACACTGTAAGAATTGTTCTGCGATGTGCAGGAGGCAATTGTCTCCATTTGTAAAAGGTTGACATTGTATGTTTTATCAACAGGTTGAGGAAGAGATGGAGCAGCGAGGCTGCCGAAGACGCACTTGGGATGATGAGTTTGTTCTAAAACGTCAGTTTTCTGCACTAGTGCCCGCTTTTGACCCACGGCCAGGACGAACAAATGTGCAGCAAACCCAAGACATTGAGATTCCTCCCCCAGGTACCACCTACCTTTGATTTATAAAACTGAAGCTCCTAATCTAACTTGTTGATAATATTTGGACTTTGCTAAAAATAATTCTTAGTAAACAATGATTGATGTGAACAGGAAAGAAAATTTTTATTCTTGCAAATGTTAATCAAAGATAGGAATGGGTTGTGGCTACTTTAATTGGTTTTACATTTTCATCTGCCAAATCGGTTGTCTGTCATCCTCTGCACTTTGTTTATGTTTTCATTCCTTCAAACTCCATAGCAACTGCTGGTTATGTGGGAGGGATCTAGCCGGTGCAACTATCCCAAAACAAGAGCAGAAGTCAAGCTGATAAATATTGGTTCAATGACATTTTTTGGAGTAACTACAAGATCTACCCTTACTCTTCAATGGTAGTTGATTTACTCTTCAGCTGGTATTTGATATGCTATGAAAAAGGAACTCAACAAATTCACTGTTCGATGAGGCCCTTATGCCAATGGAAGATCTTCTCTCCCACCAGAGATCAAATACTGACCATATGAGATGCAATGGTTTTACTTTTCCAGGTCACTGCCGTCTACCAGGCCAGCGTGTGTGCATATTGCCTTTTAAGTCAAAATCATCAGAGAGTAAAACTTTCTTGATTGGTCAGAACAATTCAAAATTAAAATTCTGTTGCTAGTCCAACTGTAACATTAAATGGTTCGCCATGTTCAATTTAAAATAACGAATGTTCAGAGTTGACATCGGATGGAACTGGATTGTTGATGGTAAAGATTATCTTTCAAGGTACTGGCAGTTCGAAAATTGAAGATGCCTGCAAAGGATTCTGGACGTCTGATCTGACCGTTTTCAAGTTGCAGAAAAGTGCATATCTTGCCAAACTTTTATTTTATTTTCTCCAATGTCTATTGTGAAACAAAAGCAACAAACGTGCATTTTATATTGATACTAATGGAGATATAAATATGTAAAAATGATGCACAGATGACATCTGGCACTGTAATGCCGACAACCCTATAAGGCGGTGATGGGCAGGAAGCTTAAATATCGGAAATAGTAAAAATAAATCGCTCCTTGCTCAAATATACTGCACGAATTCTATCTAAATTGAGGTGGATAGTGGCAGATTATCTACCAAACGCCAAAAAGTGGGGTAGATATGCATAGGGCCACTGTTCACCAAAAGTAAGTAGAATAAGTGTTTTAGTATAATTTATAACACTGAATTATACTTCCAGTTAGGCAGTCTACCAAAAGTTTCATTCTCTTTTATTTTATATTTCTTGATGAGGAACAAGTGGTTAAAAAAAGACCAGTTGTCCGCTATTTTCTTTCAGTGACAATTTCTATTATTTCAGTGTTAAATGTTGTCGCTATCTATTATTTTTAAACCAATAAATTTGGGTAGGCCTGGTTGGTATATACGAAAAACATTTAACTACTTGTCAAGTACTGGGTAAAAAGTAGTTTTACTGTTAAATGTGTTACAGCAGCTGATTCTTATAAATTGAATGATGGAAAAGTTTTTCTTATGTGACATAGAAACTTTGTTACACCCTACTGCTAAGGTTCGCCGGAAAAAGTAACTTCAGCAGACTTAGGAACCCTGCCTGAAGCACGTTTGGCCCTCAGTATCAAGTGTCCCGCATTGCCAGAGGTAACGTCTGTGTTTGAATATACTCACACCTGAAAAATGTTAGGTGCTCTTGTTATTGACGTTTTGTGAAATTTTCTGTTTGCAGTACAAAGCAACACAGCACAATTGTTCTTCAGTATCATTAGACAATCAGGGTTTCAGTTAACTTTTTAGGGGTATGGCTAAAAACTTGAAGCAGCAGCTAAAAAAGTTGTCATTATAGAAAGCCCCGGTTAATTTTTACTCTGAACACACATATCCCCCTCAATTGCCCTGGCGAAAGCCTGTGAAGCTATGGCGAATATTCCTCAAAAGTCAAGAGTGCACCGGTGAAATTCGCCGTTCACCGGCCCTTAACTGAAACCCTGCTAGTGGGTAAAACTCCTGCCACAATACAGCACAAGTGTGATATGCTCAAAGACAAAGGTTTAAGGCCCCCCTTACAGCCAATAAATGAAACTAATTCAAGGAAAACAAGACTTAACTAAAAAGTTACAATTAAAAAATTTAGCTTTGATTGAGTCCCCAGCAGAAGTTGATACTCATTTTTATGGACCTCCTAAAGATGGAGTCAGATTTAATCACTGATGGAAAGAATGTTACACAAATATTGAACACTCAGCTGAGCCACGATTTGAACCTGGGATCTTGTGACTTGAGGACAGAGATTTTACCCAAGTTCCAACTACAGTAACATTGTCCCCAAACCTTGAGAACAAGCTAAGCTAACTAAGCTAAACCTATTTATGAGCCTAAGTGTCCTATTGGAGCTGGTGCTTAATTCCGATTTCTATAATAGTGTTAAGCAGATGAGACTCATTGACTCCCCCTGGACAGGACACTAATCCATCACAGGTTAGCCCCCAGCAAATGCCTGGTAATTATTTTAACTACCTCAGGTTGGAAAGCTGAGTAAGCTTTGGCGGAAAAGAAGGTCACACTAATGTTCAACACTCCATTGAGCCAGGGTCTGAACCCATGACTTTGTGATTAGAAGGCAGAGACCTTTCCACTGTGTCAACCACACTGCCATTGAGAACAAGCTGTAATGAAAATAAAACCTACCATACACTCTGAGAGCTGAAGGTGCTGAAAACCAATTAGCATCCTGTTGTTCTTTTGATAAATCTTCGTCTCTAAGCTGAAAAGAACAAAGACACATGACGAAAGTTTCAATGTGACATATAAAGTTCCTCAAGGGATCCTCTTTGGCAAAAGTTAAGCTGGATAATTCTGTGCACAGCTATTTAAATTAAAAATTTCCACTGTCTGATGAAAAGAGTAATAAAAGTATTTTCAGAGTTCTCTGAACAGAGTGGTACAGTGCTCAGTATTGTACCACTCTCCTCTTACTCATGCACCAGTCTAGTTCTTTTCTTCTCAAAAATAAAAAATAGGGAACATTAAAAGGTTTTGGTAAATGTTCTTAAGAAACAAGCTCAACTAATTACCATTTTGCTCAACTCTTACCTATGCAACTTTTATAAATTCAGTCCAGACAGGTCACATGATGTCTGTATCCTTAGCAACCAAAGGCATTATGAAAATCAGATGTCTTATAATCGATATATGATCACAACGAGGCTCTGCCCTGCTACCTTCGCTCTGGGGAGACCTAAATGTTTCCCAAACGTTTTGAAATTTGTATTTTCTGAATCTTATTATACAACCTGTGTTAAATTTATGAGTAAAAACAGTCACTATTACACTACTGTATTACTAAGAGCAAACAGGTCTCCTTGAGAATAAATGCTTGTAAACCACTTCCAAAATAGTACATGTATATCAGCAGAAAAAATATGCCGTACCTCAAGCAGATCATCCAAAAAGCTGCAAGCTAGAATATCTTGTATTTTGATTTTTCCTACAGAAAAATAGAAACAGGTGAACTTCAAAATTCTTTGATCATTATGCACAATAGTTTGCTCAACCCCATGGTCTCTACACACACCAGATGTGTAGTACTAGCCTCTTGTATTTTCATAAAAGTTTGCATTTAGGTTTAAAAAGAAAGAACGTTTACTAAAACAAGCAGAAGGTGGGCTGAGCCCAGCAGCAGTTGTTGGAAGGTTGCACTTTTCAAAGCCAGGAAGTTTGACTTTTTTCATGCCACAACACTTAACCCTTTAAGCCCCAGGCAATTTATCAACATCTAAGTTCTCCTTACATAACTCAAACAAAATAATATAACTAGTAAAACTAGTAATAAGAAATTAGAGAATTGATTAAGTGGAATAAGCAGTGGAAGTTGAAAAGCCCAATTCTTCCAAACTGATAAGACAGAAAGTATGGAGTTCAGTTGGAAGAATTTATCAACACATAATTCATCGTGCTTGATGCTTAAATCTAAGGGTTAAGCTTGGTTTACACTTAGCAGCAAAAGTAGAAGTGGAGCAGGAAGGAGCTGTATGTTCTGGTGTTACCCAGAAAAATGTACCTAGGTTTTGGATCTGTAAACAAGTTGTTGAAAACCTTTTTGAATTTGTAGGCATACATATTTATGACATTCTTGAAAATATAAATTAAATGAAATTGAATTTATTCCTTGGCAGTAGCAACAACAATGAGACAGTTGTCTGTAGCACATGCATCTGATCAGTTTCCCATTATGAAATCTTGACTGGAAAACCATTTTTGAAATGTTACAGACTGAATCTTACTTTTTCGGAGCCCAGATTATTAAAACCATGATACCATTGCAAACTTGTGCAATAATTCCATGGCTGACTACATAAACTTTATCTTTAGGTTCATTTGATAAACAACTGAAACAATAAATACTACATAAATTATCAGTAAATAGTTTTTAAAAAAACTATTCAATGCGTCGGCGAGTAGATACAAACTTGAAGTAATGTAGGTAAACAAATTATCATCGCCGTGGGAATTTGTAAAAGCTGACGTTTCGAGCTTTAGCCCTTCGTCAGAGCATCATTATATCATCATACCTAAATTATGTTATATATATAACAGTCAGTAATCTAACACTAGAAATCATAGGAACAAACTTTCAGTTCTGTAATCTTTATCCCAGTAGCAACACAATGCTGGTAACGATCGTTACTGTGAAATCCTATCATCTATTTCACATTACCTGTTCTTAAAGGGTCGAGAAAAAAGAAGAATTTCCGAACTGCTGTACACACATAGAAGGAGTAGAAAGATTTTTCCAGCCCATCAAGCTGAGGAAAAACAACAAGCAAGTTATCATTTAGTAAAACCAAAAATAA
The DNA here is from genome assembly GCA_026546465.2 of Palythoa caribaeorum. NCBI lineage: Eukaryota > Metazoa > Cnidaria > Anthozoa > Zoantharia > Sphenopidae > Palythoa > Palythoa caribaeorum. The sequence goes on along the minus strand of JAOCNB020019318.1, from coordinate 274 downwards.
CTAAAAACCATTTTTTGAAAAACAGTGTTAATATTAAATATATTGCTTTTTCAACTATTTAATAAACCATTTTATAGTCCAAATTAAGCTAATTGTTAAGTACTTCCTAAGTTCATCTCACTTGATGAACATCTGTTCCCTTCCCTAAAGAAAATTATGAATTAATTATTTACTTTTAATAGCGCAGCGCAGTAATACTAAAAATAGAAATTTTACCCCCATGTGACTCGGACAAACAGAGACATGTTTGACAAAAATGTCTTTAGAAAAAGTA
>JAOCNB020019317.1:0-22072 GCA_026546465.2 Palythoa caribaeorum | reverse complement strand
TTACTTTTTAACTGACTTGGTCCTTTAATTGGATCCAACGTAACAGAAAGTTGTTTACGGGATTTCTTACAATATTTGTGGACCCAATATAGTGGCCGCAAGCTACATCTGTTGCGCATGCGTGCTGCACTTGTAAGTTTATCTTTCTAAGCCACCGTCCCACAAACGTTACGCTTATACCTGACTGTGAAACATAGATTTTTATTCTGCAAAAGAAAAGTACTATTATAGAATGATTTTGCAATTGTTTCTTGAGTGAGGTCTAATGAATTTAAAACTAAGCTTGCTAGATTGTTTAATGTGACTTGACTCGGAAATAATCGAACGCTGTCAGTTTGGTAGCAGAAAGAACAGGGCGTAACAAAATAAAATGATTTTAATCACAGTTCAAAGTATTTTGTATTTTTTTGGCGGCTTTCTTTCAGCAAGAATTAAGTCATGCAAACTCGAGATAAGCACATGGTTTGGTTGAGAGGTTTCGCAACCATTGGTGAACACATAAAATGCGATTTATGTCATTTTTTTAAAGCACTAAAGCTCCAAGAAATTAAATGGGTTTAAAATTTTGCCTCAGGACTTTACATAATTTAAAAACTAATGGTTCATTTCTACTTCTCCTGTGCATTGGTTTTGGATTAAAGACTAAAGCGGCTTATGTTATCAAGTGTATATTCCGCAATTATGCAATTAACTCAGGATAAACACAACTGAAGAGTTGTATCTGTTATATTTGTTTCAATATCGTTAACTATATCAGTTAGAATCTTGACACGTCATTTTTCATTTTATCTGCCGCTCTGATGTGAAGAATTGCAGGCCGCAAACGAAAAAAAGCCACTTTGACTTTACAAATATTTGAATAAACTTTTTAAAAAGTGGCTACTGCGGGGACAGTTTAAAGTCTTTTATAGCTACGATGGGTTCACTGTCCCTTAAGCAATTTAGAATGATTCAGTCTTGAGATAATATCCCGAATATAAAGTAGCAAAAAACTCTACATGTTCTTCAACACATTAAAAAACTCACAAGAAAATATGTGTTTTTCGCATCAGAAAGTAAATGTTGAGAGCAATGGTTTGGCAAAATTTTTATTGCTGTAAGTAAACAATCATCATGCTTAATCGATTTAAAGGTATTTGAAACACGCAAATCGATCGCACTTTTGCGACAGCCTCGGTAAAGCTGAAGGTTTATCACAGAAAAGCCGATTGACAACTCATTATTAACCAAGTACTTGTACAAACACATTATTCCCACTGAACCCCTCTTAAAAATTGTTGCTATTGTCTGTTAGGAAAAGAAAAATCAAGAAAAAAGTAATGTCAATTATTATTGAGATATTTTACTAGAGTAGTTTCTTTTCTCTGTATTTAAGACATTTCTTAATAAGACAGGTGAAAGCCATCTGTTACCGCTTCAGACATCGAAATCTCTTTATTATAACATTACTTATAACGTGTTTAATGACAGTTTTAACTTTACTCCGTGTGCTCTAGTATTTAGAAACTAGAAATAGGCAAGTTAGGAATACAAACTGATTCATTCATTCATTTACACAACATTGAACTGTAAAAGTAAGAACCTTGTATCGAAGTTGTACAGTCAGCTCACGAAGATTAGGAAAGAATTAAGAGATGGAAAACAATTACCTCTCGAGTAAAATGAAACCGATACCCTGGGCAATTTGTCATTCCTGCTAAGCCAATTAACACCGTTATCCTGATTCCGAATTGAACTGACAAAAAACTTTCCCAAAGGACGATGAACAACTGCAGTCATGATATCAAAATAACTTATAATGCCTCGCCGTGATATAGAACTAAAACTGCTTAGTTAGTCCTGGAGACCCTTTAGGTTTAGATAATTCACTTCCAATCCGATTTTTAAAAACAGTATAGTGAGATATCCAGCAATGATAAACACATGTTATGTTAAGAAAAATAAAAAAAAAACTACCACGTCTATTGTTATCGACATAAATTTCTATTTTGAGGAAGGTCATTTCCACGTAATAGAAATTGACATTTCGGTTTTAGTATATTTCAGTAGATATTAAGCGGAGAATAAAAGGTGGGGATGTACACAATGGATAAATCTCAATTGTCGAAGCCATCAAGGCATCTGCATAAAACATGCGTTTTGTATGATTCTAAAGTATAATCTCTTCGATATTTAATCTGAAAGTAAGCTGATTCTAAATTTCTTGTTCGGTTGATTAAGGAAATAGTTGGGCTAAGCGTTAAATTGCGTGCAATGCATGCATTTAAAGAAGGTAGCCAAGGCAAGATATTTTTCTTGCATCGTGCAAAGGCAAACCCCAATATTTTTTTTAAATCAGACTACGACAGAAGCTAGTTAGAGTATTTTTACAACCCAGCCCTAGAATTACACTTTTATCAAGCACAGGCAACACATTTCTTTCAACGAAGCTTCTTTCTTTTTTATCTCTTACATTTATTCAAAGACAGCTTTGTTTGCAACTCAATGTATTGCATTAGGTTACAATGTTGCTATAATCTATTTTTTTAAAAACTAGGCAAAAGTTTTGAAAATTATTGCAAACAAATTATAAGATGTGGAAGAAACGTTTTGCAACAAACGTCTTCGTTTATAAAAAAATCTTTTTACTAAATTAAATAAATTCAAAGACTGAGGCACTTGACTTAATTTAGAAGTTTTTGCTCAAATGTAGTTTTTACTCAGAACCACTTGGCAGATGTTCTACAGACTGTGCAAAGTGTAGTTAATATACAATACCTCAAAATCAACACTCATCATGTTTAACCCATAAACTGCACGTGTGTTTGGTATACAACCGTAACTATCTTTTGAACTATAAAACTATCAGGAACAGCTGGGCAAACACAATTTCCGTTCTTAAAAAGGATATCGAATGTTTATTGCAAAATTGTGAAAATATAATACAATGCCCTTGTGTTATGTCTTTTTGCAAAAAGTCACGTATTTCTTAATTCTTATAATTTTCAATTACATTCATAGTGTACTTTGCATTATATAGGGAAGGAAAGGACTGGTAGCAGAAAGCTTGAAATGATATAGTATTTTAGTTTTTACGTTCAATATTTTAACTTTAACTAACAAAGAACTGCTTTGTTATACAAAATCAGTTATAGCCAGGAAAGAAAAAGAAGTATAAGTGAATTAAAGAAAAGTAAGTGTTCTCAAGATAAGAAAAGAGCAATAAAACTTGTGGCACGTACAAACTTGTTTAGATAAAATTCTCATACTTTAGGTCTTGAGGGAAATCATTGAAAATCAATACAAAAATATTTTTACGTTTAAAAAATAAAATTAAAAAAGGAAATGTTCCTTTTAAATTGCTTTTTGTCAATGTGTAAACACTGTCAAAGTATTACTATGTTTCCGAGAGGCCCCTCTTGAAAATAATCGTGCTTGTACAACCACTTAGCACAAGCTTTCCAATTACCTTCTTCTTACCTTCTTTCTTTTACCTTCTCTGAGAAAAAAGCAAAACTTTCTTGATCATTATCCCAGTCGGAAAACGCAAAATTCTTTTCGCCGCCTTGCTGGCGTTGGAGTAAAATCTCATTGAATTCGGCTGAAACTTAAGTTTAAACAAAATAGAGGTTCAACATCGAATGTGTTATATGAAATAAAACAGCAACAATCCGGCACACGGTGTAGCTTCCAAGTCAACAACATTGTCTAAAATTTAAAAACAAAACCCCCTTTTTTATTGTAAATAGTTGCTCCTAGATATTTTATAACCAATACATTTTACATGGATCTATTAATAGAAACATCACCCACACATCTAGGTAACACATTTCACTCTTAATAAATATATATAAAGGCTATTAAAAAAGTCACCTATCATACACTAAATCTATCTATGTATATAAACACGTTCTCTTTTCTTTCCTTGTACACTCTTTCAAATGAAAGATTTTGTTTGAAGTATATACAAATTGGCTAGGAATGAAAGATAGTAGAAACTCGGCTTTGCAAACACACTAACTTTTCAATTCCTTTGAGTGACCTAAACAAGAAAATAAACGTTCAGTTAATACGAAGCTAAACTGGTTATCTACTGATAGTGGACAAGTTTGTGTGATCTTCCAGTGGGTAAAGATATCCAGTTTTTACTCAACTGGAGTTAATTGTGTTTGTTGAATCAAGAAACAGAATCTTCGGAAGTAACCGAAAGTTTTATAGCATACTAAAGCCTGATCCTTGGAAAGGAATTTTTGGTTACTATATTTTGGTTATTTATACAAAGCAAAAATAATATTTGACTGAGCTTAATGCTAAAAGAACAACAGTTTTAGGTGAGTATTTTGTTGAAGTGAGAGAGAAATATATACCTCAATCAGAAAGTGTTTTTGTAGAGCTTGATTATCAAAAGCTAATTCTTGTATATAAATGAATGTCAGAAAACATTTGAGTTTCTTTGCAAGTATCCAAAACTTCTACTAGCCGTTTCAATTGCATCTGTTGAATTACGTTAGTTGTTTTGCGATTAAGTTCTCTAAAAGAAATTTTGATCATGTACATGCTTAAAATTCAATTTTAAAATGAGAACTTGAATAACAACAATGAACTGCAGTTAAACGGTATTAGGTATCGTAGCAATTCTGAAACTGAACTTCAGTGTTGTAAAATGGATCTACAGTATATTGAACAAACAGTGCCGGCGTGTTAGTTCACACACCTAATATTTGTCTCGCATTTATAGTTTGGAAAAAAGAATCGAATAAAATATGAGGTTAAAAAGTTTCTAAATACGAAAAATGTTTTTGTTTATTTGATTTTAATGAGCGCTTTACCAGTAAAGGAAATAAATAGAAGACTAAACCGGCTTATATCGGTCTATATCTTAATTTACACTTGCTGTTATGACTCCAAAAGGAGCAGGTTTTTTTAAAGCAATTTTTTCGTTTGTCTTCTTTTAGAAGAAAGCTGTTACACACACTAACTGCATGTTTTGTTCACGTCATTCATAATTGAGTTTGTATCCGATTCCGTGCGAGCCAGTTCATTTGATGGCTTGTCTTTCACACTGTCCAAATTACAAGTTACGGATTCTCTTGTGTCCTCCATTTCTTTGTGTGTGCTTAAACTTGACGAAGTCATCGAAGATTCTAAGTTTTTCTTTGTACATTGTTGTTCCCGCTTTAGCTTTCTCCACTTGGCTCTTCTGTTCTTGAACCAGACCTAAGAGTATGCAAAAGGATGCTTCAGTTAGAACCAGAAATTAACATATTTAGCGCACCTTCATCTTTTGTGTTCCATTTAACTCTATGAATAGAACTTAAATTTTTTTCAAACATCAGATTCCAGTAACAGAGGCAAAATTGTTTTCAAAAAACCAAATGATTCTTTACAACTCCCAAACCCACAAAAGTTCAGTCAGGTTCTACAAAGCTTAATTTTCAAGTATTGCGCCGATTATGTGAAGGAATGTTGTTTATTAGGTTGATTAATCCCTTGTTTTTTATCCGGTGCAGAATAAACAAAGGCCGATTTTTCTTATTTCCAAAATGGAGTATGCGTTATGTATGAGAAAAAGAAATCAAGGACTTGCCAGGCGTTTGGCACCTATGTGGTTTGTAGTTGCAGGCAGACAGATCCAGTCAGTTACGTTGGGTTCAAGAAGCCAAAGTCCTCGAAGCCACATGCCTGAAGAGATTTAGTAATTTTTGGGATGATTCATAAAAGAATTGAATCACCGTGTACCGTAGAGTAGACTTTTTAACATCACAGGTGAAGGGCTCAAAAAATTTTTAGGCAAGTGTTGTTTTCATAGCAAAACATAAACCGGCTTGAATAAAGTTTGATCGTAACACAATATTTACATCAAGTCACTGAATTGAAATTTAATTTATGACTCAAAAAGGCAGAATGAATTAGATGTCGCTCACCAACATTTTTTTAGCGGCATAAAAAGGGACTTGACTTATGTAATATTGAAATAAACCACGTATTATATACTGATGTGTTTCCAGAAGATAAAAATAATCAAAAAGTTTTTCATAGACATTTAGTCTCCCTTGCTAAACTGATACCTTTTAATTCCCCTTTACCATAAAATAATTGAAATAGTTTCCTGCAACGAACCCGCATGTAAGAAACCTAAAAACTATGACATTCAAGTAATGAAGTTAGTTGTTGTTTCTTACTTTTAAGAAACAATCTTTTCATTATCAAATTTCTGTTTGATTATCTCCCGAATACCTTTGTTAGGTTATATGTAACACCTTGAGCAAACCAAAAATATTTTTTCATTGTATGGTTGCAAGTAGCTGAAAATTTGATTAAACAAGAATCAAAATAAATAGTAGCCCATGCAGTAGTTATCAACAGTTTGGTAGCACCCACAAAATTGTATAAACGAATTAAAATACCCGGTCTAATAACGTTCAAGCTGTGTTTAAATCAACTTAATTCTAAGTCAGCAACAGATTTTAGAAGACACCATATGCATTGAGCTGTTATTTTCGAAATTCTGGAAATATATCTCTAGACAATTCGTTTTACCTCTTTGTTTGCACGGCCGGTAGATCAGAAAAGAAGAGTACAGACAGACTGCTGTTTCTTCAAAGAGAAAGATTGTAAAATGTCGGTTTTTATGTAGATAACAGTTCTAGCTTGTAATGAAATGTTTTTGTCACAACGAACAAGACCATCTATAAAGTGTACCGATTTCTTTCATGTTCGACATTTCGTTTGTCAATACCAAAATCTCAGCTTGCACTGGAGTAAAAGAACTTTTCATTGTACAAAGTTTGTTAATATTGTACAAGTTAAGATCTTAATCCTCCTTAACTCGATTTTCTCTATTTGATCTCAAAAAATATATGTATAATCTTCTATGGTATAACCCAAAGTTTTTACAAAGACCATCAAAAATTGCAAAACTATATTCCTGACTAGTCAGCTTCATATGCAAACTGGGCAATACCTCGTTCATGCAGCTTCATAATTATGAAAAATATTTCTTGCTAAATCTTGATAAAATACACTTTGCAAACGTCCTGATTTTAAAATGAAATTATCCTTCGTTTGAATATGTTACTATTTTCTGCGAAACAACTTTTAAAAACTAATGGTTAAAATCACAGCGCCGATCGCGGTTAGAATTTACTCAAATGCAAAACATAAATCAAATAACTTTTTTCTTTAGCGATAAATGAACTCTTCTCAGTTTTATAGTGTAAAATGTAGAGATAATTGATGATATATCAAAATCAAATCTCCTGTTTATAATCTCGTCCAAATCATAGCCAAGGTTTTCGAAGCTTCCTTCAAGAGCATTAAAATATCTAACATATTCTTTGTACACAACATTAGATATTAAACAATTGAAGTATCGTCAAAGTTGAATAAAACTTGTAGTTTTTTTGTTCTAGGGAATGATAACTGTGGCACAAACTGACCGACTTAAAGCTCATCGCTAAATAACATCAAGATATATATACAATGCAGTCCGGCATTCAAATTCCAAATCAAACAAACAAATATACCTGCCTGCACGTAGTAATCATTGGGCTTTTAAATGGTAAAATACGTGCATTTTAATGTTATATTATAAACAGAATATTTAGTAAGTGGAGTATGGTTACATACAGTGCTTTAATTAGCAAGAAATTTTGAACAACGGCTTAAAATAACTGCACAAGCGTAAATACCACATGCCATTTTTAATAGATGATCGTCGTTTCGGTGAATATATTCGACTTCGAGCAATCCAAAAAGTTCCTTGTAACTTTTTTAAGACAGAATGAAAAAGTTTCTTGTTTGATGAAAAACGTGTAAGAAACAATCAAGTGTTCCGGACCAAAAAACTGGGATTTTGATTAAATATTTTATAGCATATATGAAACAGTTTGATTCAGTAAATGGTGAAAGTATGTTTACATAGCACTCTCATTTGCAACCAGTCGCTCTCATTGAAAGATTCGTGATTTCAGAGCATTCTCGCTTCTTCGCGAATCACAGTAAATACTTTCTTATCTACAGGAATCACAGCAAATACCTAGTCATATATAAATATATGGTTTGTTTTTGATATCTAACGGCGCAGGACCAAATGAGGTAGATACCTCATGTCTTATCCACTTAAAGAAGCATAGCCGTCCACAGAATAAACAGGAAATATGCGCCAAATCTTGCTGTTTTTCGGCAGAACTTCGGTTTTAGAGAACTATGCAACCTTAAGGACTTTTAAAAGCACTTTATAGGTTTGTCCGAAATTATAACTTTTGAGATGAATCGAAAAATGTCAGATTTTAATGGCGACACGAAGTTCTGGCATTCGAAAAAGGGTTTTTTGAGTTCTTCAAGAACATCAACCGCGATGGAAATTTACAGCTGCTAAGAATAAAACTATCATTATCAGTTTCATGGAGCACTATGTGCAACTAGAAACCTCAAATGTTGGATAAGAAATTGTAAAATATTTTCCTAAAAGAGACATAAATTTGCATGATACCAAATGAATGACTCCGCCCGTGTGTCTTGTTGTAACGTCGCTTTGATTTCCATCAAACAATTTTTCTGCTCTCAAGTCGTATGTAAAAACTGAAGACAAACTAAATTTGTTAGTAAACTAGATTATCGTAAAACTTTGCCACTGACTTGTGAAATTCATCAATAAAGACTTCGTGTGGAGATGTTTGCCGTTAAGGCGACGTTGCGGCTGTTTGCGGCACGTGTGAATTTCCCACTTGGGGAATCAAGGCGCCATACGTGTTCATCAACATTTCTAAACCATCTTGCAACAAAAGTATTAACAAAGAGTTAAACAACTTAGGAAAATAACACGTATTATTTCTAACCTTACAGTGGTTTGGTTCCAGATTAGACGTACCTTTAAAAAATATATGAATTTGTTCACGTCGAACTGATTCATATCAATCCGTAGTTTCAGTAAGCTGTGCATACCAAAGATCACTCCCGATTCTAGGATGAGAGTTTTTCACCGGCCATGGTCTGAACATACTGTTTGCTATCACAAAGTAAAATAAAAACTAAATGCCTTTGCTAACTTGAACCGAAGTAAGACCCAGTTGCAATGAAGTTAGGAATGGAATGCTGATATTCTGCAGTGTTTCCTTACGGTAGAACGCTCAGACGTATCATAAATCATAACGCAAGTTTATTGGGTAGCTCAGAGCTCAGAGATTGACATACTGCTCTTATTGTTGTCAAATTTGAAAGACAACCTAAAATTTAAGAAGCGCCTAGAGCAGTTTATACTTACAAGACACAATTGTAACGGTTTCGTTGCTGCAAAACGTATATTCGTAGTAGGCTATAAATATAAAGGATTTTCAACCAGACAACTGTGGGACGTTTGAAACTCAGCGATGCCATAGAGTCATTAATCTTAACCTCTGACAAAGTGTCCCATTTTGGCATTTGTGTTTGCCACACAATTACTGAGATTAACCTTTGCACAGAGGTACGGTGGCAAAATAGAGCAAAACAAACTAACTTGATAGGGCAAAGACAAAAAAGATTAAAGCAAATTCTCTGCATATTGGCGCTAGAAGCACAAATCCACAAATAAGACCATAGCACCTCATTCGCACCTGCCTTGGAAAGCTCAACATTAATAAAGTATGTGTCACTGCAACTAAATGGCGACCCGTTCCGCTGGCTCCAGAAATTGGCAAAATAAGCAGTTATCACAGCCGTCTCAAAAAAGCACTCCGCAAAGAAAACTAAATTACAGTAAAAGAATTCCAAAACAAAACTTTTCTGTTCACGTCCTTAATCGCCATCAAATATTGTCATAAGAAATTCAGCCTTAGCCTCTAAATCTTTTATCTGTTAGAAGCGCACTTTGTTTGTCCCATCCACAGTTTTTTCTCCCCTTCGTCGTAAAGTTTTAATACCATCTAATAGTTATCCACGGATTAACACAATATCCCTTACTTTTTATCATCTCTACTCATTACAGAAGTGCCGGGAGGAACCGTGACGAGGTACAAATGTAATTACCTCAACTCTTTCTTCTTTGAGGTCAACTTTCATCGCTAACTCCTCTCTAAGTAATACGTCCGGATAGTGTGTCTTCTGAAAAGTTCCTTCTAATAGCTCCAACTGTTCCTCTGTGAAAATTGTACGATGTCTTCTCTTTCGCTTGGGTTGTGAACGCAAAAAGTCCCCATAGCTAGGAAAACTCACTGCAGCTGTGAAGTAAACAATGCAACTAAGCACGAACTCAAAGGGTTTCGGCTCTTAACAAAGTACATCGTTAATAGCAAGTCAAGAGAGTTATCGCCGCACATCCGATAAGTTCCTGCTGCAAGCCATATGTTAAGGAAACGCCAAGCCGAGCGTTTTGGTTAATACTTTTGCTTCTATGGTGTAACTCTAAACAAATTAATCCTTTAACGTTAACAAAAACAATCAAATTTAACTAGCTTTAGAACTAATGGCATTTTAAACCAAACGAACTTTAAGTTTAAGAATAGAAACAATTGAGCCATTTTAAAATCGTTAAGGTCTATTTAAGGTTTTGCCCACAGTGTGAGGCGCAGTGTGGCTTCGCGATCAAGATTTCACTCACTCGCAAAAAGCATAAAATTAAAAAATGTCCAAAACAAAAAGTCTTACCAATGTAGCCGGGTGAAGTGACAACATAGGGATACGGGTGTGGTATTGTATAGGGCATACATCGTCTATAAGTTGGTCTTGCTAGTATATTGTCAATAGAAAATGCCGAGCTGAATCCAGAGGCCATTATTGTTGTTTAACTCATACAGACCGAGTTGCTCTGGTAAAACACAACATCAACGCATCCGAAAAACAAACGTTTTGTAGCAGGGTTTTGAAAAGTGATGTAATTTTAGCTTTTTTTCGATGCACGAAGTCGACCGATGTTTACGGGCCGGTAGTTGTCACTGACTGAGTGATGTGCAGTGTACGCAGGGCGTCTTGTAGCCAAAAAGGATTTTCGAATTACTTGCGGTGTTAATTCGTTACGTCATAAGAGTGGTTTTGTTTGCAAGGAACACTCTCACTTCAACCAGACAGCTCAAGAACGATTGACCAATCACATGACAGAGTGTTAATTGAAATTTGATTAAAGAAACACAGGCGATGAGGTCAATTATCATGATTTGTTCCCACTCTTCATCTATATATTTACTGTCAATATCTTGTAAGCAATTGGAGCAACGATAAGTCGAAAAGCTTCTGCCACCTGGGTTGTGATTGACAGCTTCATAATCTTGGCTCCTCCTCGGTAATTTAAAAGTTTATGTTGCTTCAGATCAAATGATTCCTAATCCTGTTTGAGTTCCGATTGCTCAACTGAATCACTTCAGCTGCAAGCGAATTCTCTTAAAAAGTGATATATTCAAACTTTTGACTACCCCTTAATAATCCACTTGAACTTGCCCTACGCATATTGACATTTAGAGTATATATTGAAATGAGTTACGGTAAACTTTATCCCCCTAAGCACATAAGGTTCTAGCAACCCGCAGAGAGAAAAACTTGTCTAAAACTTCCGTGAGTTAAAGTTTATCGTTGCCCATATGTTTGCGGTACGATTTAGTTCTTAACATCAATATCCAGGAAGCCGGAACTCAATCAGTTATAAACATAAGAGCAATTGGAAGAATTTTTGGCTTAATGCAGAGATATATAAGAGATTTAGCCAGCCTTTCATTCAGCTGACACAGCACTATCATAGTTTTGTTTGACTGACATATTGCAACGCTTCTATCTTTGTCAGACCAGCTAGCCGCCGCCATGAACTGAATGAGATCTAATTGTTTAATTATCACGACAATTATGGTAGCCTTATTTTTGTCAGCGTTTATTTCTGACAATTTCTTACTTACATTCATCTCACGTTCTGTAAGCTATTTATTTTCCTCAATCTTCATTTTTATGTGATTCATTTAACCCAAATTGCTTCAATTAATAGCTAAAGGTTACTAAACTTAACTCTTTAAGATCTCTCATTAACAAGCACTTTGTTAAATTAAGTTATTTAGAAGTTCTTTTCTAAACTTCGTGGGGGAACTTTATTGTAGGTGTTATCCTAATAAAGCTTTTGTTCTGGTAAATTCTTTTATTCTTTCAGGGGGTATATTTGCACAGGGCAGCTCAACGAGATACACACACTCTCTTGTTTTATTTTCCACTGCAATGTTTGTTTCTAAATCCTCGAATCACCATACTCTGGCAATCGTAGACAAACAATCACGGTTCTTGCGAGTTCTTTTGTAGTCGAACGGTTTTTTTGTAGTCTAGTCAAACGATTTGCAAAAGGGAAATTCTAATTGTCTGCAAGGCGCTCGCAACAGGCGCTGTACCTTGACACAGTACACATGCTGTTCTGAAATCGTTTCTTTTATTGGGTTAACCTTGATGTCTCAAAAATTTAGACCTTAGCTGCTTGCTGCACCTGGCACAAAAAAAAACGGTTTTCAGGTTGTGAGCGTGTGCACATTTTGCACTATTTCATTTTCAGAAAGTGGACCTGTACTGCGCTAATTGTAGTTAAATACATTAGCACCCACACTCTTCTACAAATACTAAGTTGGTAACTCGAACCAAATGGTTTTCGTTGCCTGTATGACGATGTTGTACACAAGTTTACGTATTACATGTGTAGATCTCTCGGCAGATGTGAAATCAAGCTCCTTCTCCCCCTAAACAATCCAGTTATCTAGTAAAAAAATGGTAATCGACACGTGCTATACCGTGTCGGGGTACGAATAATACAAAAAAATCTAACTTAGCAGTCCATAATAATCCTGTGCTTTTATATCCAGCAATAACTCGCTCGACACGCACAATTTGAAACTATTAGCCGAGTGGAACTGATATTCTGGTAGACTCATTGTTAATCACTGCTAAGCAAGTTCCTTTCTTGAAAGAGATATCTATTAAATCTCGACATCCAGTCATATTCGTTTATCTGTACATACACCATATACGATAAAAGACCTTGTAGTAAATACATATTATGGGTAGTGATGTGTATAACATTTATTTATTTAGTTGCTAATGAGTTTTTCAAAAATGATTCATACAACACGGCTTTTAATGATTATTGAAGTACTCCGTCAGGATGACAAAACCAAATCGAGACGATTTTTATCTTAAATTTTTTTTTGATAATGGGGTAAAATCAGTACATTGTTTATTCATCTAACCTTTTAAGCGACGTTTCAAAACTTCAAACATTTGTGTTTTTCTATAATGATTTAGCTTCGACAAGGAAAAAGTTTCTTAGAAAGGTTTTGGTTTGTTTCTTCAGACCAACCTTAGTAAATTAAAACTAAATCTTATTTAACAATATCTTTTAAAGGTTAGGGTGCATGCAAGTCCAAGCATAGTCCATGCACTCACAACAGTTCCTATATAAATTGGTTTGACTTTATAACTTTTCAAAACGCCTTCGCTGACCTAGAGGCAAAGAAAGTTTACACCTCTTTCGATGGGTAAACCCGTTTGAGAAAATCAATGCATAAATTTGATTTGTTTACTTTATCTTTGAAAACTAGCGGGTTAAAGGTAGATTTTATAAGAAATAAAAGCGAAAATCTGCCCATACGTGTTTCAAACTTTTTTTCTATTTATTTTTTCTTAACACCATATCGTTTTTAAAAGAGATAACAGTTCAAACCTTTAATATATATTTTCAGTATAACACTGATATGGCAGTCGTCAAAACGCCAAAAAATTGAAAACTCGGTCCGATCTTTTTTCAATTGATTATTTGCACTTAGTTATTGCTCCAGCAAAATTTATAAAAACAGGTTTTAAAGCTTCTGCAACACAGTAAAACAAGGTTTACTGTAAAGTTATGCTTAACCTGAACCTAACAACTCAATTTTGATGGAGTTATTTCTGCTGTAAGTTCTGACGAATTTCACGATGTATCAAGTGATGGTAAGCTTACTAGTTACTTTATTTTTTACGAGATCGTGGTACTAAATTTTAGGTCTCCAATATAGCTTTATTAATCAGGTTGTATAGATTTTTTAGAACTACTATGCTTCTTGTTCATTTACCCCATGCTGTAATTCTATCATATTATTCTCAGTCAGTTTCGGGGATAGAGATTTCTCTCTCAGGCCAAATTGCACTGGCTTGTCTGTACTTTGAGTAAAATGGTTGTGTGCCAAAAAATATGTATTCTAAAAAACAAATTTTAAACTGAAAATGCTCCGGCTAAAATTAAGGCCAAGCTATTAGCTCGTAGGTACAACCTCAAAGTTGAAGATAATGACCCAAATAATTTATTCAGAATGAAAAAATGAATGAACGAACGGTCCACAGATAAAATTTAAAAGTTCGTGATTATTTTTCAACCAGAATAAGACAGTGAATCATTTTTACCACATGCATAGTGCTTAGGCAAACAGTAATAAAGAGGCACGTGTTTCTAAAATTACATTACTTAATTTCATCTCATCCCTGAGGAGTGTGTTGAATAACTAAATTTTTTAAACAACAAATTTGAAGATAGGATCGCCAAAATACAGGGATTTTGTAAGGATAAATTGACTGTTTCTTAATTTTATTCTCTTTCCAGGTCTGCACATTTAACTTTCATAAATAGATTAATCGAAGGAATTAAACCGCGCATGGGGTCACCGGAGGTGCACCTACCTCGACAACTTCATCATCGATCCTTGGCGCTTTTGGGACTTGGCCAGCAACAGAATAAAGTGGCGCGAAGTAGTTTGTCAAATCTCGTATTTGTGATGACACTCTATATAATAATAAAATATTTTAAACTATCATTTTTGACACAAACTAAAATGAAAAAACTAGTGCCTTGCAAATTACTTTTCAAACTCTGCACGTCTTTTATTTGTTCAACAAAAATATTACGAAAAAACACAAAGTCTTGTTTTACTGGCAGAACATTGCGGAGAGATAGATAGCAGCTATGATTTCAGCTTCAGATAGGCCGGCTCGCAAAGCGAAATTACACTGAACCAGTTCCGTTTGACATAGTACGTGTGCCGGCCATATGGCAACGATGCACTAAATTTTCCCGTGTCATAAAAGTGTATCAGGTCTTAGGTAAGATCTATATAGTGAAAAAAAACCCCGCAAGTTTAAAAAGTCAAAACATACACATAAACATCTACGTCACAAATGAGAAAAAGATTTGATCGTATGTTCACTGGCTGTTGAAATGTCGATCCAGGATTCCAGTCAAGGCATATTGTTGTTGGCCGTTGAAGTAAATCTATGTCTTGTATGTTTTGATGTTTTCTGTTTACCTTTGCGTTTTTTTTAAACATTTATAAAATGTGCAATTATATCTTTTATCATTGTTTGTAGTTTCTACGTGCTTTTTGATGAGTTTTTTTTTTAAAATTTGTTACCAGTAAATTGGGGGTGAAGAAACCAGAATAAAAATCAACAAAAACAAATCTTAAGTTAAAAATGACGTTCATTATACAGGATGTCATTGTGGACATAAAAATTTTCTAAGATAAATTCGAAAGATAAATCTTTACATTCCTCCTGACAATTAACACTAGTTCTTAATACCTGTGGCTTTGGAGCAACATTATTCCAACTATTCAAACTGCAATAAATTGTTTGGATTTATACAAAAATTTTTCTTAGTCCTTGTAATCATCTATCAATCCTTGGCGGGCTAGGCTGTTGCTTGCGAGAAAACTATATTTTTTTAACTCCGCAGTAGTACTTATTACATTAGTTTGACTGAATCAGAACGATCAGACGATCGCAAGCAACCATAGCGTAGAAAATTTGAGAAAACTTACTGGTAAATAAGTTGCCTTACATGTATACACAAAGGTCCCACGAGCGCTTCACACAATGAATCCAAAGTTGAGATTTTGAAAACTTTATAAAGCATGACTATTTAATCAATTTATGATTGCGACAGCGGTGTCAGGTTACCTCTACAAAAAGACCGTGGAAAAGGAGTTAGTTTTCGTAACACACCTTCAACATCTGTTGGAAAATTGAACATTTTGAAACGGCTGAAATTGATTTTGTGTTTATATATTCTTTTATCTTAAATTTTAGCGCAAAGCGTTCTCCTGGCGATTAAACCATCGAGGTTTTAAATTTTAAGCTGGTGAGCCATTGTTTATAATTATATGGCCATTTGTGTGGTTTTCTAAAAAGGGGTAAAATATTTTATAGGTCTTTGTTGATTGTAAAACAAAAAAGTTTCCCAAGGATTTAAAAAATTTCACAACAATTTCCGATGCGTGTGAACACACGACAAACTTCATCAGTCTGAGGTCGACTCGGTTTACTGGTGCACCGAAGTGTCCGGTTTTTACGCAGTTGATCCTTCAGTTTACCGATAATACCTTAGATAGATGACAACAAACTTCATTTTGCGTTTCAATTAGGGTACATTTTTCATAATGCCACAAAAACATATGATTTGCAAGCTCGGTAGCATCTGAATTTGAAGGCGTTAAACCGCGGGAGGTCGAACTCCAGTGTTTTACACCTCGGACAATAGCCCTCAAACCTGCTTAAATCGCTTTTTGATTAAATAATTAAGACTATGTTTATTGTTTAATCTCTAAAAACAAACTCTTCAAAAGGCTCAAGCGAATTTAATTATTTTTATTAAATGTAGTTTGCACGATGTTTAACTAAATGAACCATGGCTGTGATCGTAACAGCTTTTGTGTCTTGTGACATTGGGTTTTATTTGTAAGAGCGCCAAGGCAAATTAGTTTTTGTTAAAATAAATAATTACTGAAATCAAATGTCCAAAAGCTTTAGGAGACTAGATTTTTTTGCCGTGAAACACAAGCGTTTCCGCAGCCGGAATAAAAAATGGCTGCAGGAAGCTCCAGTGATTATCGATCAAGTTTTACGGGCTGAACCCAAACTGCATATATTGTACTCAAGAGTTAAGCACAGCGTTAGCTGTTACGAGATCTGTAAGACATTATCTTTCATCCAATTCCAGTTTATTTATTTCTTTACAACATTATATTAACAGACACACTACAGTTCTGCAAATAGCACGTCTACACGTTACGCACACATACGCAAGATACTTTCAGAATTTCTTCAGCCGTCCAAAAATAAACCTGATACTTTGCAGTCTAAACTAAAAAGTTCATGATGAAAGTAACTCGAGGCTTAGTAAAATTATAAGTCAACCCCTGTAAAAGCAGCGAGCTTAACTAATTACTGCGAGGGAATACGTTCTTTACGAGTTGAAAAACAAACAATTAATATCAAACAAAACGATTCAAACCTTTAACAATGTATCGGCTGTTTCCTTTATTATTGAACTCCGTCATATTTCAACTTCACGCCGCATTTATCCTGTTTTAAAGTCGGCGTTGAAATATATTCCGCCATTTTAACTGTCAAATGGTGGTAAACTTAATCCCAGGCCATATATCTTCTTGCCGCGGTCAATAAGTTTAATCATTACGTCATTGCTGTGTTCGACGAAGGAGAACGCAACCCTAATCGATGGGTTACCTGTGATCATTTGTGCGGTTACCCAGCTGTACATGGAAAGAAAATCGAGATTTTTGGTTCATGGTTCTGCTCATTTTTTGGTCCAAATCAGCGCCATTTTGAATTTATAACTAACCAATGCGCGCGCACGACTCAGCTCACTGCCTCGTGGATTTGTTCTCGTGGTTTTTGGAAAGAATTGAATTTGTCCCGGTAAGTTTGGAATTTTTTACTCTGATTTAAGTAAATGCTTTGCCAGTCTGTGCTTCGTCTTTATGGATTGACCGCCATGGTAGGAAAACAACTGATTTTATTGGTTGTACTCTGGCCCATTGTGGTCATAAATACAAACCAAGTGAAATGAGTCATTGTACTCATCGGCCAGTGAGCCAACCCACCCATTTTCGTCACAATGAGTAATGTAGTGCACATTATCTCGATTAGGATTTGACAACACTCTAGGTACATTAATTAAAATTAAATTGTTTAAAGAGTTACAAATTCATACAGGTGTTAAACTACAATATATCCGTCTTCCACTTCGGCATTCTTCTGGTGTTTTAATAAGACTATATGTATTCGTAATCACCCTACCTTTCCCATTGGAACGCACCTCACTAATCTCTGATTATTTCTAGTTTTTATTAATTTTGGAAGTAAGGAGAGAAATTTTTGGTCCGGTCCAGGATTTTCAAGGACCACGACCCAAATTCGAGGACTTTCCAGGGCCTGGTATTTTTTTCCCAATTCCAGGAGTTTCCAGGATTTTCAAGGACCGTGGCAACCCTGATTCACACATTTAACAAAAACCCTGAAAAATGTGATTACATGTTGAAAATATTTCATGGCAGGTTATTACTGCTTGCTACATGGTCAGCGATGGCTGCGGTTGCTCCCAATTTCTTACGTCACTTCCGCTAATTTAGCTAACGGCAACATTTTTATCTACACAAACACCTTTTTCCCCTCTTCACAATAACTCATCTATTGCTTTGCTACCAAAAAAAGAAATTCCCATCACCAGAGAATGAAGTACTAAAATTTGACAAATACTAAACTTTCAGTAAATTTTGAACTAGGTGGCGAGAGCAAAACAATACTCAACAGGCAGCTGGGAGTTTTGCCAGGTGACTTCCTATGCCTTAAGAGGTAATGGAAAGTGTGCTTGCCCAAAATTTTAAAATTCTGAGATCTCTATAATGCCTTTTCGAGTACTTTAGCAAGAAAAGTAGAGCTAATAACTGATGTGTAATTTGGTAGGTTGGACACTCAAATGAAAGATATGTTTTGATGTCTAAAGCTTTCTATTTCACTGAAGAAAAAACTTACAATTCCCTAACGGGAGTCAAACCCATGACCCTCCGATTGGGGACTCAAAAGTTTTTTCTTCTAAGAAAAAAGCTTGAGATATTAAAACATATCTTTCAAAACAACTCTTATAAAGGGTAAAATCAAATACAATTTCAGTTGTAGTTCAGTTTTCACTTTACAAAGCTGGGAATCAAGTTGCCAGCCGTGTGAGCGCAATACAGCCGGCAGCTGCATTCTAACGAAACCTCAGACTAACTCCTTGGTGGCAGCCTTTTGGAAAGGATTCCTTACCTTCCAGGGATCCAGCTTTGCTTGTCGCTCCTCTTCCACTTTCATCTTCTGTTGTACTTCGGGTGTAAAATTGCCTGAAAAAATAAGACTAGAAACTTTTAAACCATATTTTAGATCAAATATTCTTATACAAGGAAGGCAAAATTCTTAGTTAATGCCGTAGATGGGCGTAAACTTAGTGTGAAGCAAGTACTATCAGACAATATTTTAAAGGGAATGTCCCACCACATAAATGAAAAGAACAAACAAACAAAAATAATATTAAAATAGAGTTCCTTATTTCAAATTATGTGCACGTGAGTCTGCGATGAGTTGAGTATTTATCGGATGATCGTGACAAACGTTGTTTGAATCTTTAAGCAAGGTGGGTTTATCTTGGATCAAAAAAGGATCTTGTACCAACATATTGTTGAAAAAGATTTAAACAGTTTAGAAGAAGACAGTTGATGAAAGTGATCCATCAATTTACATTGTGCAGACCGTTGACAGTCTAGTGCACAGAAAGTACACTCTGACCACAGGAAGCGGCACTGAAATATAGATTAGGTCTGTCTATAAGGTGGGACATTCAATTTGAGGATAATTCTCCTCATCCCTTAATACTTTATCCACGTAGGGGTAATTCTCTTCACCCCTTACTACTCAAACAACAAAAGGTGGAGGCGTCTAAATAGGGATTACTCTGTCTATAAGGTGGTTCATTAAGGATAATTCTCCTCACCCCATACTACTCTGACCACAGGAGGTGTCTAAATATACATTATATGAATCTTATTTTAGTAGGGTATTTACTC
Organism: Palythoa caribaeorum; assembly: GCA_026546465.2. NCBI lineage: Eukaryota > Metazoa > Cnidaria > Anthozoa > Zoantharia > Sphenopidae > Palythoa > Palythoa caribaeorum. Next base: position 2,231 of record JAOCNB020019317.1, on the reverse strand, counting down.
TGTGGATAATTCCTTTCACTCCTTAAGTACTACTCTGACGGAAAGTCTCAAAATATTCATTACATCTGTCTATAAGATGGGGCATACACTTTAACTAGGCAAAATGACTTGAACATAACAAGAAAAATACAAAATGACTTGGAAAGATTGGAAATATAATTATTTCTGACATCCTACCATCTTGCAGTCTATCACTCCACGACTGACAAGCTGATGCAAAGAATTCATTGGAAAATGCGGTGCAAGAAGGTCTAAAAGGTAATAATTATGATGTTAGCAAATTACTTCATGTCCAAGATAGCTTATTTTTACAGTATAAAAACAATTATATTGACTTTGTAATTCCCCGAATTCTTCTGAAATGATTGACAGTCTGACACAATGCCTTTTTGGATCACCATCAGTCTCTTCACATATTAGGACTGGCATCCCAGATGTTCTCATTGTGCTTATCTGGACTGGGATCCTGGATGTTCTCATTGTGCTTATCTGGACTGGGATCCTGGATGTTCTCATTGTGCTTTTCAGGACTGATATCCTGGATGTTCTTTTTGTGCTCATCTGGACTGGAATCCTGGATGATCTCATTGTGCTTATCTGGACTGGGATCCTCGATGATCTCATTGTGCTTTTCAGGACTGATATCCTGGATGTTCTTTTTGTGCTCATCTGACCTGGTGTCCCGGATATTGTCATTGTTCTTATCAGAACTTGCGTCCCGGATGTTCCTATTACGCTCATCTTGACTGCTGTTCTGGATGATCATCGTGCGTATCAGGACTGGTGTCCCAGATGTTTCCATTAAGCTCATCTGGAGTGGTGTCCCGGATATTCTCGTTGTGCTTATCAGAACTAGCGTCCCAGATGTTCCTATTAAGCTCATCTTGACTGCTGTTCTGGATGATCTTATCGTGCGTATCAGGACTGGTTTCCCAGATGTTATAATTAAAGCTCATCTGGAGTGGTGTACCGGATATTCTCGTCGTGCTTATCAGAACTAGCATCCCAGATGTTCCTATTAAGCTCATCTTGACTGCTGTTCTGGATGATCTTATCGTGCGTATCAGGACTGGTGTCCCAGATGTTATAATTAAAGCTCATCTGGACTGGTGTTCCGGATATTCTCATCATGCTGCTGTCCTGGATGATCTCATCGTGTGTATCAGGACTATTGTCCCAGATGTTCCAATTAAGCTCATCTGGACTGGTGTGCCAGATGTTCTCATCATGCTTATCAGGGCTGGTGACCCCGATGAACGTTCCCCTTTGTTCTTACCAGGACTTGTGTCCCGGATGTCCCCACTGTGCTTATCAGGACTGGTGTCCTTTAACTTTTAAAAACTAAACCACTTGAAGTTTTACAAAATTATTAACCATTTTAATGAATTTCCTAAATTATAACTCTCAGGGTAATAAGAGCAACCGAGATAAGATAGTTGTAAAACGTTTTCAACCGTTATTAATATTTTGATTATTATAAAAGTATAATAGTGTTATAAAACTTTGGGTCAAATAACACTACGGTTTTAAAGAACTGCTACAAACAACAACAAAAAATCACGGTACGTTTGATTCTGGGACTACACACCTTATTGAGCTGTCTGAAGCCACAAAACGGTCAACATCTGGCAGTAATGTCGTTAGTTGGTACTGATACAATGCAGGCAACAAATTAAATGTTCTTTGGTTGATTAGTGTCTGAAATAACAAAAAAAAATATTACAGTAGTTTTTGTATTTGATCACTGGAAACAATTCTAACAAAAAAGGTAAATTATAAGTATAACGCTTGTGGGATGTGGCTTTGACAGATAAACTTGCAATGGTAACTTGCAGCCACTATGATGGGTACTATGGGTGCATGGTAGTGGGCATTACACACCCTATATTTATCCTTCAATAAAGTGAGCATGAGTGTAACATAATTAGCAGTTGTGGAAAGCTGTTTTGGCCTTATTAAGCCTTATCAGTACAGCACAGCTAACAAACAGGCTCACTATATTTAAGGGTAGATTTAAGGGTTAATGCCTGCTTCCCGCATGTGGCCATGGTGCCCAGTGTAGTGGCTTACAGAAAGTGAGCATTGAGCAGATCTGACCAAATTACTGTAAAACAGTTTTTGAAAACTAAAATTTCATAATCTAAAGAATGAATGTTAAGTAATAGTCCGAGTAAGAACGAGAGTACCTCTCATTGTTCTGCGGCATTTCGCTTTTCCCACATCAGAATGTT
>JAOCNB020019218.1:0-13780 GCA_026546465.2 Palythoa caribaeorum | reverse complement strand
AATTTTGTTTAAGAATTTGTAAGATGCATTGACACAGAAACAACTTCAAATTAGTAGGTTTAGCACCTAGAACAGTGTACGTTGGATTAGAAGATCGTGATCAGTTGAAAATAATATAAAACTAAATTTTTGTCTAAAAAGACTTGAAAAGGAGACGTGGAGACGATGTACAACTGTTTAAAACAGCATTTTAAATTTAATTTAGAAGTCTTATACACTGAACTTGTAATTATTTCTTACTATGACATTGAAAATACTGGATGTATGACTGCAAAGCTATACTATTTTTAAAAGGTTTCTGTAGGATTCTGAAGGTTTCCAGTAAAGGGTTTTGAATTATTTTTTTTTTCAATTTATAAAATAACCAAAATAGTACGCGCTCTGTGATTGGCCAAATAACAGGTAAACCACAGCTATAGAAAGTGAACAAACAACGGCTCGGGATTTACAAGCTTTTCTCGTGTTCTCCCAACATCCCGCGTAGTTTATTATGCTGGTAAACCCATAGAAAAGCATGTTTTATTGTTTAATTAAGGGGCCGTCCTAAAATCGATACGGGTATTTTTAGCTTTTCAGTTATTGCCAAAAGTCAGTTATTATGTACATTTAACTATACGTGTATAATGGACTGTTGTAAATAATGGTACAATAAAATAAATCTCTCTTTTAATCTCTTAGTACCGCTTAACGTTAATTGGACGTTGAGGGCATGCCCCTCCCCATAACGTCTCCTCCCCTACAATCTGTGAGTTTCATAACTGTATCCTATATACTGTGGTCGGCTCGAAACATTTCTGTACCGAATACGAACACCAGAAAAATTATTGAACAAAAAAAAAAAAGAAGATCTTACCTTTTACGAACTTCGCTGGTCTCTAACATGTTGATTGAAGTTTTCGCTAAATAAAATACCATGTCATGCGCTCTTATGCATACTGCATAGAACCGAATCTCAAATCGAAGTGCTTATACTCAATCTAAAAAGCATACTCAATTGATCAGTCTATCAATACCTGAATTACTTTTTTTAAAGTTTTTCCTTAATGTTTACCGGCCAACATCTGGATCCCTTCCTCCCTCTTACGTCCAATGGATGTTAAGCGGTACCAAATGGATTTTAGGACGGCCCCTAAATGGGTCATAATCTACCAGTTTTAACAAAATCTTGAAAACTTGTCCAAATTTAAATTTCATTTTGACTGACTGCTGGGGGCTAACCTGCAATGGATCAGTGATTAGTGTCCTGTCCTAGCTCCAATAGGCCACTTAGACTCGTGAAAGGATTCAGCTTTTAGCTACCATTAAAAGGTAATCCTTTAAAGAATCAGAATGAAGAGAATGTTAAGAAAATAAAGTATACGTATGTCAGTCAACATCCGAAATGAACCTAAGCCAATTAATACTGCCTCTTCTCATCTTTTGAAGATTTATTGGTGCCTTTTTCATTACAAATCGTGTACACGAAATTTCAAGATAAAAAAAAAACAACCTTGCCGTCTTAACAAATTGATCAGAGGAATGAAGCTCCCAGACATGCGCAAATTTCGACACTCGATCTGCCTGGCCTGTCATGCGCAGAACGCGAAATTCACCTCGTTGGCCTCCGTAACTCACGAACGCCTGGTGTTTAATCTCTCAATTTACAACCAGATATGGGTGAACATCTCTAACGAAATAATCAAAAAGATAAAAATCTTCGATTATGAAAACTGACCAAATAAGCAATGAAATGTTTACAATTAAAGATATATAGGATCTACATGTGCACATGTTTCTATAACATTACCAATGTTTCCCTTGCAAAACTGATCGTAGAATGTTAGAATGTGTCTTTCCCACGTGATTGCGTTCCTGTCCAGTAGGCCGTATTTGTGTATAGTTTTGGGAATATCACGCCTTTCTTGATAGCTTGTAACTAGTCCCTGCATAAACGAAACAAGAAGAGATCCTTTTTGAATTAGGCATTACCGCTAAATGCGATGACAAGAGACAAAGTATCAGCCTTATATTTGAAGGTAGAGCGAGAGATAGTGAGAAGTCTAACCATAACGATCCACATATTTATTAACATAAACTACAAGCTTTTTTATAAGAACAACTTTATAAGAACAACGAGGCTCAAATTTGCCAAAATTTAAGAACAATGTAAGAACAAGCTCAGGCTGAGGCTTGATAACCAGAAAAGTTTTTGCGGTAGAAAATTGACTAAAACTTAAAGATACAGCATAAAACATAAAAAGATTCACTGTAAAGACTGCTCAACAAACAACAAAGGTATTTCGCCTCTAAATTCAGCCGTACAATAAATGTGTGGCGCAAGGTGTTTCATTTTCCGATGTTTTATTTTGTTTTTTCTTCAATAAAAACCGCTTACAGAAATAAGAACAATTTAACTGACAAATTGAGGCTGAAGTCGCCAAAATAATTAAGAACAATGAGCCTCTGTAGAATTTACTGGTTCTTGTAAAACGAAGTGCGTACAATTCTAATTTATTGAGCGTTAGCATAAGAAGGAAATATTAACCATTGTAATATGTCGCAAAGAATAATTTTAACAACGTTTTTTCGATATTGATGCAGTCTGGTTGCTCTCAACTGATCTCAAACGGCATTACTTAAGACAAGTTGAAGTTAAGGAGGTTAAAAGATGAAGTCGAATTTCTGTAGGATGGGAGTCTTGATCTTTGAAAGCGACATCTGACGACTTTAGCTATACAAATATAATTACGATTGATGTCAAGGGAAAGCAAAACATACACGCAGGTCGCACAGAAAGGCAAAAGTAACATGCAAAAAGTGGAGCAGCGAAAAACACGTCTACCCGCCATTGCTGTTGACGTCATTATATAGTATATCTGAAAAATTATACAGCTAGAAGGCAGAGAATGTAGCATTTTGCTGTACATCTACCTCAGATTTAATTTTTACAGGTTGTTTTAAGAATTTACTTGAAAATCCGATTATAAATTTATATATATTAAATCAATTGCGAATTTCAAAAAGGTTCTAATGTACTTTATGTGCGATGACTTAATCTAGTTTACTGTTGTGGCAGGGAGTTTACTAATATTCACTATTTTACCAAACCGCAGCCTCGGTTCCAGCTTGCGGACTGGGCGCCAAACTCGGGGTCAAGATGTGTTTCATGCGATTCAGAAAATCTGTGCTTGATTTTACTTTGCTGTATGCACAAAACTACGTATCCAAATGTAAGTTAATTCAAAAACTTCCAAAAATCGTCATATACAAAAGAATCTAGAAAGAATTTACCAAATAGAAAAGAAAACAGCTTGTTTTGGAAGGTAAACAAATATTATTTAACAATAAATGGATGTCTTTCTTTGCATCATAGCCAGAGTAAAAGAACAATTTTAAAAAAATGAAACGCTTTACTGTCAATCAAACTGCAATGTGACAAGAAATCTAATTTTTTTTTAAAAAAACATTAAATAAAGTTGCTTGTGATTCGCACAAATTTTGAGCTTGAAACTTAGCTTGTATTATCTTTTTTCGTCGATATTTGCTAATTGCCTGCGAATCGCACAAGAACTGCTTGTTGTGACTTCATAAAGTTATCTTTCACACCGTGACTAGCGCCCAGTTTCCAACCTGAAATCGAGGCCAAGGTTCCACGGATTGGAGCAACCTTGTTCCCAGGGTCTCTCTTCTCTCTTGGGAGGGGAAAGAGAGACCCTGGGAGGGATGCTGGAAGTGGTGTGTTGCCATAAGATAAAGATTTAGAATGCATACCTTCAGAGAACGTTGATAGTTCGCTTTGCAGAGAGTTCGGGTTCGTTTACTAAAACAGGAAAATAGTACGATCAATAAACAAGTAGAATAAACCGGCTTTTGGGAGGGTTAAACGAAACACAGGAACAGCATTGTCACTGATTCAATGTTAGTAAGTCTTAAATTTTAAAAACTCTCAAAAGAGCAAACTTCTAGTCAACAACAACAAAACAACAGTAATGGTGGCAGTGGCAGTGGTAGTGACAGTAACAGTAGCAGTAGCAGTCACAGTGACAGTAACAGTAGCAATAGCAGTAACAGTAAAGAGACAGTAACAGTGACAGTAACAGTCGCAGTAACAGTAACAGTAACAGTGACAGTAACAGTAACAATGACAATAACAGTAACAGTGACAGTAACAGTGACAGTAAGAGTGGCAGTGATAGTAACAGTGACAGTAACAATGACAGTAACAGTAACAGCGACAGTAACAATGACAGTAGTGGCAGTGACAGTAACCAACTTAGGTGCAGTTTTTTCCCTTCAGTTGCAAATTCTATCAATAAATTTTAAAATGCTGTAGCTCATTATTATTCAGTATTCAAACACTATTTAAAAATTGCCACTTTAATGTAAACCGGCCCAGTGCCTCGGTAATTTTTTTCAACAGAGATGTAAATATTATAACCTTTTATTATCAATTCCAAAATGTAAAATATAAAGTGTTTCACTAATTGTGCAATTATATATTTTAAATAAACCATTTATTTGTTTTATTTATTTAGTAACAGAAAAGTAGCAGTGGTAATGGCAGGGACAGTGATGGTATAAGTACTAGTAACAGTAACAGTAATGGTGGCAGTGGTAGTTATGGTAACCAAAAGCATAAATTCGTCCCCCTCTCACCCTTAATTAAAAATATTTTTATACAATAGGAAAGTTTACCATGATAAATTTTGTTGCGGAACACAATTCCAGCATGTTCACCATTTTTTGTTAGATAAACTTGAGCCTGTGACCCATCAGCGGCGTTAACAGTATGAACAAACGCATGCCTAGAAGCCTGTTTTTGTTTTCTGCTTGCCATCTTATGTGGGTGTTTCTGTGGGCTATCTCCAACAACCACGGCCTTTGAACTTTTCTTTAAAAGTAAGAAAGAATACCGTTTATTTTTTTTTAAAGTATAGAGAATTATCTTAAAGTACTGCCAGAACCAAATCTTGAGGCTTTGGTTTTTCATCTTACAAAGTTATGTGAAATATTTTTCAAAAAAACAACAATATCATTTTACACTTTTCAAAAGCTTTCATTGTTTCGACGTTATTTAAATTTTATTATATGCAAATATAGACCCTTTCTCGGTTAATGTCACGCATACGTCACTTTTGATAAATACAAAGTAGCGAAAATCAATCGATGTCAGTGGAAAGAGCTCCTAAAAATGACAAAAGTTACCATTTTTGATGGTGTTAGGCGAAAAATTCGCGAATATACAGCTCCGTAAAATTGCCAAATTTTACAGAAATTTGCAAGTTGGGGGGCATGATGTTGCCTCCCAAAATACAATTCTCTGTAAAAAAATATAGATTTCGCATGGCTATATCTTTACCATCTTTTCACATATCCATCCCAAACTCGGCAAATCTATTAACTATAAAGCATACGTTCAACCAGTAGCGATAAGGTTTTGCTTACTGTCTAGATAAAACTCTGAAAAAACCGTGAAAGAATCTATTAGACTAATGATGTTACATGCTCAATTGTAGTAGATAAAACAATTAAAATTATCTTGAATTTTGCATAATTGATAATTTGAGAGTATGAAATGATAAATGGGCAAGTTTTACATCGCTTGCGCATAGTCAATAGACTAAACTGGTAATGGCACTCAATGACTTTCTTTGTTTTATGTTTTTGTTCTCTCTTAATAGTAGTAATAATAATATTATTAATAACAATAATAATAATAATAATAATGATGATGATGATTTATATAGCGCTTAATTCGTAAGCTGTAAGCGCTTAAAATTTTAAAATTGAATACTAATATAATTAAAATAAAATACTAATGTAATTAAAACTATTAGATACTGATTACTAAACTACTAATACAGATTAGGCAAGTTTGAAAATGTGAGTTTTCAGCTGAGATTGAAGGCTAACAGACTGTACAGATCTTATGTTTTCAGGTACAAAAGTCCAAAGGTAAGGAGCGTAGACAAAATAAGAGCGAAAGCCATAAGTCTTGGTTTTAAAATTTACAGTTTCCAGTCTTACTGCTTTAAAAGACGAACATAACAATCTCTTTGGTATGTTAATGTAAAAGATCTTTAAGATAGATTGGAGCCATATCATGTAGGCATTTAAAAGTTAGTAAGTTAATTTCAAATATAATTCTGTACTCAACAGGAAGCCAGTACACGTGTTGCAGAATTGGAGAGATAAGATCTTTATTGAAATATAACGCTGAGAATGCACAGATTACAAAACGATTTGAGAAATCAGCAAACGGCAAATAGAGTAAGGAAGCATCACGACCAGAACAAAAGATCATAACCCTGTCAGTGTACACAACATGAAACAAAACAGCATTATAATCTTTGTAGTTTGCAAAGTTTCACAACCAGTCCACTCTAACAACCATAAACTAACAAAACCTCACACCTAGAAAAAATGATCACAACTGTCACAATGCGCACAACATGAAACAAAGCAGCATTATAATCTTCCGTTGTAGTTTGCTAAGTTTCAAAACCTGTTCACTCGACTAAAGTTGATTTGTGTGAGCATTTGAAAGTACCTGGTTCTTCCTTAGTTACCATGATAGCACTTCTAACTAGAAAGTTTTGTAGATTCTCATCGCAAGGAAAATACAGTCTATCGTGTTCAAAATAATAATGTATTGGTTTTAAAAACATCTTAAATTTAGTATGTGACGTGCAAAGCATGACGGTAGATATGAAAAGTCCTAAAACCAAATTCTTAACCCCATTCAGTCCCAGGCAATTTATCAACATCTAACTTCCTCTTACATAACGCAAACAAAATAATATAACTGTTATTGAGAAAAATGGAATTGATCAAGTGGAATAAGCTATGGAAGTTGAAAACCCAAATTCTCCCAAACCACTTCTATAGAAAGTATGGAGCTCAGCTGGGAGAATTTACCAACACGTCATTTGTCGTGTTTTGGGGTTGAAGGGTTAAAAATGTCCGGCAGACATTATGAAGTTTTTAAACTTCTTAATTTGCTTTAGGAGCAAGATTTGGCCAAAAGTACCTTGAATCCGTTTTTCTTCGCCACTGCTTGGAACTGTGGTGCGCTTGCTTCTGCAGCTGATTTCAAATTGTCTCCTCGTAAAGTGGAACTTTGTAGAAGTTTGTTTTTGGTGCTGTAAATTGAGACCCCTTGTTTGTTTATCGCGAGTAATGGAGAATCTTGCGTGGATATGTTTGAATTTTCCTTGTCACGGTGATTTAGACTTGTAGTAGACACATTCTTAACTGCCGAATCGCTCGATGCATTGGATGTTGTGGAAGGCAGCGAGGGTAACGGACCTATTAAAACATTACATTTTAGATGTTAGTGGTCTTCACACCGTTTTCAAAAATGGCGGACCTTGTATCCAATACATAGAATTGAGGTTTGGTAGGCTGGTCAACTCTCAACTAGAGTAAAATATGGAACATTCTTAAGAAACATCCCTGCTCTGATTAACAACTCATTGCCTCCAGACGGAACATCCTAAAGAAAGACCCCTTCTCAGATTAACAACTCACCCCTCTAAGGATAACATCCTTAAGAAGCATCCCTGCTAGGATCAAAAACTCACATTCCTCAGGCGGAACATCCTTAAGAAGCGTCCCTAACAACTCACCCCCTTCAGCCAGAACATTTTTAAGAAGCATCCCTACTCGGATTAAAAACTCACACCCCTCAGGCGGAACATCCTTAAAAAACATTCCAGTTCCCTGCTCTGGTTAACAAAAACATCCCTTCTCCAATTAATAACTCATTACCTTTAGGCGGAATATCCTTAAGAAACATCCCTGCTCCGATTAACAACTCATAAGCTTTAGGCGGAATATCCTTAAGAAACATCCCTGCTCAGTTTAACAGCTCACCCCCTCAGGCGGAACATTCTTCAAAAACATCCCTGCTCAAATTAACAACCCACCCCCTTCATCCAGAACGTTGTTAAGAAACATCTCTGTTCGGATTAACAACTCATCCCCCTCAAGCGGAACATCCTTTTAAGAAACATCCCTGCTCAGATTTAAAACAATTCACCCCCTTCAACTGGAACATCCTTAGAAAACACCACTGCTTAGATTAAAAACTCAACTCATTCAGCCGGAACATTCTTCAGAAACATTTCTGTTCGGATTAACAACTCACCCCCCTCAGGCGGAACATCCTTAAGAAACATCCCTGCTTTGTTCCCTCCAGGCCGATACCGCGCTACTGTGATGAAGCCATATTTGTGCCCCACTGCGGTTCCCACTCCAATCTCAGCAGTATCTGCCCACACCAGTTGTGTAAAATGCTTGGTGACGGAATGGGGCCTTTTACCCGTCCCTTTGTCGAAGTCATAAGCATTCTTTTCGTCGTACCATCTTCGTACCATTTCGCGGCACTGAACACAATTATTCACACTCTCACCTTGACATTTATCTACCGGGGGTGTAAAGAACGCCAAGTTTTCGCCTAAAGTGAATTAAAAGCAATTTGAAACTTAGGTTGTCTTCTATCAACAAAATTATAACCTGACCTCTATGAGCCCCCGGCTAAACGTCAAACTTCACATGTACTGAAACTAATGCTAAAGAGCAAATTCTATTGTTCTACCTCATTTGCATTAAACGTTTAAGCCACTGTTACACGTTGAAACTTTTAGCTGAAACTTGTGCGCAACAACGATGCGAATCAAGTTTCACCAGGCGTTGCACCGTGTAACAAAGTCGGTTTCGTGAAACTTTTTTGAACTTCCGTTGCGAGACAGGTTTCACGAAATGTAGAACTGTTTTCTACTTTTGCAACAGCCACAACGATCGCTGCGGCGAAAAAATCAAAAGTTTCACCGCGTAACATCACTTGGTAAAACTTGTCTCGCTCGTTGTTGCACACGAGTTTCGGCGAAAAGTTTCAACGTGCAACAGCGGCTTAAGTAAATAGTTTTTTTAAAAAAAACTATTCAATGCGTCGGCGAGTAGATACAAACTAGATGTAATGTTGATAAACGAATAATCATCGCCGTAGGAATTTGTAAAAGCTGACGTTTCGAGCGTTTGCCCTTCGTCAGAGCATCATTTTTGTCATCACACTGCTCATAGTACTTTATGATATAGTGATGAACTATGCGTGGAATGGTCGAGAGGAGATTGACAATGTTCTTCAGAATTACTCTTGAAATATTCAGGTGCTCTTGTTGATAGGACGCAAGGCTTGAGCATTTGAAACTATATGGAGATTTTATCGGATTCTCTTTTCATTTTTATCCGACGTATCATTGTGCGTCATTTTCACTTGTCTGTTGTCCATGGAACTTTTTAATAACTGCTCTGACGAAGGCTAACGCTCGAAACGTCAGCTTTAACAAATTCCTACGCCGATGATAATTTGTTTGTCAACACTACTTCATTTGCATTAAGTTCGGCAATGTTAAGACAAGAACATGCACTTTTCATACTTCTTTTCTATCTAATATATGTAACACACACATAAACACAACAGTAGTTAATTCGACAGAGGCAGAATACGTTGGATAACATCACCTTGAACAGCATTTATAATAGTAAATTATGTTCCTCCTGTTTTGAAGGTCTGAGAGTCATTTATCAAATTTCCTTCCACACCCACCGTTTACATGCTTTTTTTTATAAGAACAACTTTATAAGAACAACGAGGCTCAAATTTGCCAAAATTTAAGAACAATTGAAGAACAAGCTCAGGCTGAGGCTTGATAACTAGGAAAGTTTTTGTGGTAGAATACAGCACAAAACATAAAAAGATTCACTGAAAAGACTGCTCAACAAACAATGAAGGTAGTTCGCCTTTAAATTCATCGGTACAATACATGTGTGACGTAAGGCGTTTTCAATTTTCAATACCTTGTTTTATTTTGTTTTTCTCGATTAAAAACTGCTCATAGAAATAAGAAAATTTAAGAGCAAATTCAGACTGAAATCGCCAAAAAATTAAGAACAATGAGCCTCGGCAAAATTTACTAGTTCTTATAAAAAAGCGTGTATGCTGTATCGTTAAGTTCTAGTCAATTTTTTACCACAAAAACTTTCCTAGTTATCAAGCCTCAGCCTGAGCTTGTTCGAATTTGAGCCTCCGTTGTTCTTTTTTATAAAGTTGTTCTTATAAAAAAAAAATTGTGTGTAAAGTCCGTAGAGACAATGACAACTAGAAGATGCGCGCTTAATATATTTTCACAATGGCAATACTCCACTTTGGTTTGAATCATCTGTGTGATCTGAAAATCGAACAAACGCGAACCGCGAAAGGTTTCAACTAGACTTTTCTCATTTGTTTTACGAAAAACAAAAAAACAGCATGTGTTTCAATTTTCCGTTCACACATCCTGTGTGCAAAACAAAAGAATCGAACAGCCCACAATGCACTGCAATATTTGTTTGCACCTGCTGTTCCCACGATGCATCGAGGCCTTCGTCTGAAGAAGAAAGAAATCGTACAGAATTTGGTATTTTAAAAAAATGCTGAATGTTGGCCAGGAGACGGCTAACTGCTTAGCTTTGCCCGTTAAGAAATTTTCAAGGTAACACTTAGTATGAAAGTTTAACTCAAATCATGATCAAAACGGCAATGGGTGATTCACAAAGAGAAGAAAAAAAAGTAAGTCTACATTTTACTGTCACATTAATTGTTCGTCTCGGTGATTACTATTCAGTAAGCTTGAAATTTATTGAATAAATTTATTCGCGAAATCTGGTGAACACAATTTTTTTTTGTTTTAATGAAAAACGTAAGGTTTGGCACTAGTTGGAGTGCTAAACAGCGTCCTAAAGTGGTTAACTGGTCGGTGAGTTCAAGCGTGAAATGACCTGTTCTCCGGCTGTACAGAACCGATAAAGATGGTGAAGTTTCAATTTGAATAAATTTAACAACAATTCGGTCAGTTCATCAGCAAGTCGAGTTCATTTGTCATGTCTCAGATAATTTCTCAATTGCCGTTTGTATTTTGTTTTCATTTGTATTTTGTTCTCGTTTGCTTTATGTCTTTATACTTTATATTGTGTTAGAGGAAGGACGAAAATTCGTCAAAATGTATATTTAAAACAAATTTTAAGGCCGAGCGGAAATAAAACAGATGAGCCTGTTTTGATCTCGTTGTTTATTGTTTTTAAGGTTTCGTTTAAACCTTTTAAAGCAATATAACAAGTTTAGAAGTGTTTGATATTTGGATTAAAGCAGCTTAGTTTTTGTTCATATTAACGATAAAATCCTCGTGGTTTTGCAACTTGCGAGTTATGCATTTTTGATTTGTCAGTTTCGGCTTTTGTTATCCCCGGGAATTTTAATAGTTTAATCCAAACATCTTTTTGGTTTTGAACACGGCGATACGAAATTGCTAGCATTATAATATCCACGTAATATACAGATTCTATAAACTCTTTATCAAATCCAAGTTTTTAACTTAAACTGAACTTTAGGGATTTTGTTGATCTAATGTTTATTATTTAAGTCGAATAGAACACCCTAACATGTTTGGTTTCGTCAGAAAGAATTTTCAGACGCATTTTGTCATAAATAAATAATATTAGTTTTCATTCGCTTTTCACACAATGTAGGTCGTGAAAAAAGAGAAACCACGCTTAGGTTCTTTCAGATAATTAGATATATTTTAAAATTTTTGTTACAGAGACCGCTGGACGAGGATTCACGAGAAGAATTCAACCAACTCTTTCAAAGTCCAGGTAGCTTTTAACAAAATGTTTTATGCGAAGATACATGTTCAAAGTTTGTATTTGTAATAAACATTAAAACCCACTGCATTATGTGGACAAACCAGTAACCACACAAGCAAGATGCATTGCAAGCCCTTAGGAAAGAAAGCTATACTGATTAACCCAGGCAACTTGTCAACATCTAACTTCTCCTTACTTAACTTAAACAAAACAATATCTCTGATAATGAGAAATAAGGAATTAATCAAGTGGAATTAGCTGTGACAGTTGATTCAAAGCCAAATTCTCCCAAACTGTTTATATAGAAAGTTGGAGCTCAGTTGGGAGAGTTTACCATCACATCATACAAGCCTCAAGGGGGGGAACCCCCCCCCCCCGTCAATATTTTCAGCCTCAAATCTGAATGCCTTGACCAATTGCCAAACGCTTTGGCACAACTGTTCCTTGATAACGAATACATGTTTTGACACTAACTAAACGACGTCATCATTCATCATTGATGACGTCATCACAGAAGGTCACGAAAGTTGGACTGTAGATATTTCTCTAAAAATTGATAAATAATCGTTACTTTTCATTTCCTTCCCAGTATTGTACGTTTTTATTACATGACAACGTGGAAGCGACAACGTAGAAATGACAGGAGGGGGAACACACATTGTAAAACAAAAAAAAACGGCAGTCAAAATCTTTGCTAAGAATTTACACCCTGTAAAACAGCGACAGCGTGGAAGCGACAACGAGGAAGCGACAACGTGGTAATGACACATTTGGGCTTCCGTAGGCCGGGGCCAAATTTCCAACTTCACATGTATCGGACTAAATTCATAAATTAGTTATAAGTTATGAAATATATTTTCTATCGTACTTAGAGCTTTTGATTACCGGGGTCAAGCCGGTCATAAAATGCAGATGGTTTCTGTCGTTTTTTCAACGTTACATTGTTAGGAATATATCGCTGACTGGAGATATATCGCTGGCTCGTTACAAAACTTTTTTTTATAAGAACCTTCTTTATAAGAACATGAGCCTGAAAATCGCAATGTTAAGAACATGCTGAGGCTGATTGTGAAGAACATATACATTTATTATTATAACCTATAGCAAATAATTCATACAGTGTTGTTAAAAAATTTGATTTTCGGTGGTTCTTGACTAAAATTCGCAGATAATAATTTTACATCATATGTTTTTTTTCATTTACCAAATCGCATACATGAACAAAGTACATGTACAAATCAATGTATATACAAATGTACCACAAACGGTACATGTATTATTTATATTGTCTAAAATCAGTAAAGATATTTTAAGAACATGTTTAATAACATTTGAGGCTGATATCCCGAAAATATTTAAGAACGTTCAGCCTTAGTCGAAAAATTCGACGTTCTTATAAAAAAAGGGTGTATAATTGGGATTGCTCGATGGCTCATTAAAATCTTATCCGTCATTTGTTGCTCTACTTAATGCTCTACTTGTTTTTCTTTGAAGATGAATTGGTACTCTGTCGAAAAGCTTCCCAATTCGGTTAAGGAAAACAATGAACAGCGAAAGTATTAATTTGAACGTAATCCGGATTAACTCACATCAAAAGAACTCAGATATTACAAAAATGCCTTCCTTGACCTACTTTGAAAAGACTGAGTATTACAACTGAATTTGCTGCTGCAGAGTTTATGGAACAAAACGGCTTACAAATTGAAGGTGAAGTTTAAATTACAATTATTTTGTTTTGTTTTGTTTTCCCTTCCTAAGCTTCATAAATATGGCTGTTATAAGTTGCGAAGAGATTTTTACAAACGGTGATTCTTACTCGGCCTCCACACTTCTCTTCTTTTGAAGCTCGACAAAGTTGTCGATTCTTCTAATACATAAACAACATTCAACTGGCGAATCGGACATAGTATAAAACATTCAAATGCAAATTTGATTTACCAATATACAACTGCACAAGTGAAATCTGCAGACCCAAGAAAATCTGTTCTGAAATCAGCATGCAAGTGACACTTGGCGCTCGACCAATCACGAAGCGTGTCGGAAACGAATTTAAAATGAGCCAATAAAAAGGCGACTATATATTCCTTGCGTCTCAAACGAGTTATTGTGCACTAAT
>JAOCNB020019114.1:0-13781 GCA_026546465.2 Palythoa caribaeorum | reverse complement strand
TTCTTTCTTTTTTTATTATTACTAAATTGTCAATATATAATTAAGTTCTAGTCTTCTCAACTTCTATAAGCCAAATAGGCCTCTGGCTTCGGCATTCAATGTATATTCTCTGCAAAGAACATCAAATAAAGTTTATTTATTTAAAAAACTGGGGGAAGTGTGTGGGTTACGAGACCGCCGCTCTTCCAGCTGAGCTACTGAACCAACTGGGAGGGGTTTGTGGGTTACAAATCTTAATTGTGACTGAAGCTTTGTGAACAC
Source organism: Palythoa caribaeorum (assembly GCA_026546465.2). NCBI lineage: Eukaryota > Metazoa > Cnidaria > Anthozoa > Zoantharia > Sphenopidae > Palythoa > Palythoa caribaeorum. Next base: position 13,520 of record JAOCNB020019114.1, on the reverse strand, counting down.
AAGACCACCAAATGTTGTTCCTTGAAGGTAAGCAAAAACTAAGAACATTTTTGTTATCGAATCCTCGTAGGACAAGAACTCTAAGAATGGTCTTTTCACGTTCTGGTTCTAGTGACAACTACGTGCAGGTGCTCAGTTCCATGCGTTCCAACGTGCAGTTATTGTATTTACTAGTGTTATTTCACGTCATCGTCGGCGTTGCCATCTTCATTAAGTAAGGCCCCTGTTATTTATGTGTACAATTGCTTTGTCTGAAATTTATTCAAAACTTAAAGTTACTGCATATTTTTACTAGATCGGGTGAAGATGATGACAATGAAGCTTGACTTGAAGGACTGGGTGAAGATTGATCAAACTTACGCTTCACAACAAAAGGAGAAGGAGCGGTTGATAGAAACTCTCAGAGACAAAGTGTTTGTTACCAATGAAGAAGACTCAACGAAGCTGGCAAAGAAGGAACTGCTTGACATGCTTATCAAGTATCTGCCAGGTAAAATCATGGATTACAGTTTAGTCTTAATTCTTTTTCTTTTAAATTGTTTTCCACAAATGTCAAAATCTAAACTTCAAAATGAAAGGTTTAACATTTTTTAATATACTTCTCAGGACAAGCAAAATGATTGATTGATCATCAACTGGTTCAAATGTTATAACGAGTAACCTTTTCGACGAACAGAAAGAATGGTCACTTTATATAGTAATTCAGATGTTATATCAAACTAATTTTCAGCAGTATAGGATTTAAAACCGTCCCACTTTGCAAGGAATGCGACTTTAGTTCGAAAACATCCATAAAATTAAATTGTTGTCAGAGCTAATGATACTCATCAAATTTTATCTCAAACTATTTTATTATTTCCATTTAATTTTAGATGAAGCAACATTTTTTCAGTGATATAACGAAAGACCTTGTTGCATTCAATAGCGAACAATATCTTTTCTCAAACTAATGAAGCTGTCTGCGAAGTGCTGTAACCTAGAAGTGGAGCCTCGTAATAGACAAACAAAAATATCTTTTATTTAAAAATACCTTAAGATTATATTGGTCTTCAAATGAAACAATATCGTGTTTCATTGAAGGTAGATGTGTATCTTGTATATTCAGGTTTCTTGTTAGATTCAGCTATAAAAACAGGTGTAACTTGACAGGTGACATCTCGGTGTACAATACATTTTTTTGGAAATTGAAATCTAAAAACTTTGGGGTATGAAGACGAATTTCAGTTCTTTTTTAGCGAAATTAAACTATTTCAAAGGAAGGTATAAATAAGGTTTTTTGAGAGTCACATGGTTATCGTCTGCCATTAGTGTAGCAAAGCTTCAAAAACGTGAAAGAACACCAGTCAGGCGTGATGTAGTTTTGCGCTATTTCAATTTAATCGATCTCTGGTGCTCGCGAATGTTTGTTTTGGATGACTTTTAGCTTTGATGTTTTATCAGAGTCATATCGCACGCACCAACAAAATCACGGTGTTGATTGAAAGAACGTAGAAGTCGTGGAAATCAAACCAGAAACTACCACCAGGGACTCAGACTGCTGAAGTGGTCATCATTCGCGCGTTCAACCTCTATTCTCCGATCAAGGATAGAGTTCTGAGTGTTAGACGTGGGCTAATAGATTTGTTGATCTCAATCTAACTCCAAGGTTTTTCTCTGGGTACTCCGGTTTACATCCCTCTAGAAAATCAGCTTCCAATCCTGAATTGTAGTCACTCGCTAGCAAGAAAGCGAAACCACTTCCTTCGCAAAAGGCGTTTAGCAAATTATTATTGCTTTTAGAAGCGTGTCTTTTGATAATGGAAAAGGCCTCGGAGAATGAACACAGGGTAATATAACAACAATTTACCATTCTCTTTTGCTGTAAAACAGTTAAAGGCAACATCACAACAGATTCTGCTTGTATTAAAATTCTTCGATATTGATTACTCCCCTAAAACAGAGGATTGTTGCAAAATGACACGAGATTTTGTTTAAATAATACATTTTAAAACCGCGTTAATTCCTCTTTTACTGTAAACGACATAATAAACGTTCCCTGTCTAATAAATGCCTCCAATCTAATTAATTTCCCCCTGATCTGACAAGTTTGATTTAAACGTCTGTCTCTATCAAACGCTTCCTGTCAAATAAGAACTCCTTCGACTTATACATAAGCTAATATAGTAAACAGGAACAATATACGCAATCTTTTTATTTGAGTTTTAGCTTTATAAACACAGGTTTGCATGTTGAGTCCTGCTCAATTTCCAATTTAAAGTGAGGATAGCACTGTTTAATGTTCTCGATCCTAACAGTTATTATTATTATTATTATTATTATTAGTAGTAGTAGTAGTAGTAGTAGTAGTAGTAGTAGTAGTAGTGGTAGTAGTAGTAGTAGTACTTTCTGTAATGTTCTTGATTAAAGGGCCCTTCTTCAAACGACTCTTTTTTAAATGCCCTATTCGGACTCCTAAAATGTTTTGAGCTCCCCCCGCTTTTGATAGATCATTTATGGTCACTCAATGTGTTTTGAGGCACTGCTTCATTCCTCTTTTTGTAAAGAACAATTTTTTTAAAAAATTTGCCATCTAGAGCGGTTTCCCGATAAGTTTGCATTGCAAGAAGGTGGGATATACAACAAAATGTTGGGAGAATTCATATCTTCGTCAGATGGGCCTGATGAAGAGGATCCGCTGATCAAGTGCGGCCGTCTTACTCAGGAGGATTGGTGCGTGATGGAATGGAGTGATAAACACGAGGCATACTGTCTAACTGCAGGTACAACAGAATGGTTCCACTTTTCTTCTTTTAAATACTGCTACACAAGGCAAGTTTGCACCAGTTTTGATACCTATTGCCAGTTGTGTTTTTTGGTAATTTCAAGTTGTGACCGGCTTTGAAACTGTTTAAAAGTATAAGTGTGAATAGTGTAACGTAATTTAATTGATAAGAAAAAGTAATTATACCATTCGAATCTTGTAAACGCGCATTATTTGCACAACGGCAGCCACACTCCTGACACCAAAAAGGGGGTTCATCGCATGAAACAACAAGAACCAAAACAAGAACAACAACAACAAAATGTTTTATTTCCACCTAGTTCTATAGACAAAATACATGACTGTACATAGATGACAAAATTCGGAAAGTTGAATAGTGGATGGACACCTGAAATAACTTTAAGAGCTAATCTAGTCAGGTGCCCGTTTTTTTGGAAGTTGAATGTAAATTAAACTAGTCAGGGAAGTACAACTAACATAATGTTATGATTAATGAGGCAATACGCACACACATGTACGTACAACACAAGAACATAAATATAGTGTAGAATATAAGAAAAGAACAAAATAAAAACTGACGAAATAATCAAGTATTTACTACAAATAAAACAGAAGCCGAAATTACCACGCTATTAATTCAGTTACTGTCAGTGAAAATTAGTATAGGTGAATAAGTTCCCATTTAAAGCATTGGAAACTTAACGTTTTTATCGATTCATCAACTTCATTCTATGAAACTTCCTCGTGAGACAGTACAGTGGTAGGGACAGTCCCGCACTTCCGACATTCAGTTTCGTTATTATGTTATGGAGGTTTAACTTGCAGGAGACCGCATGTCCTACTCTCTCAGTCTTCCCCGGGCTACGATCTACCCCAAATGTATTAAGTGTCCATATGGCAAGTTTTTATTTTCAATTTTGACATCTCTAGAATGCGTAGACAAGAATTCTAACAAAAGTTTTTGATTACGTCACATTTTTGCCACAAAATCGAGCTTTAAAGTTCCCGCGTCGGCCACGCCAAACGAGGATGACCGGGAGTTGCTAAGTCTGGGTCCAGAACAGGCCGTGACGTCACTTCAAGCATTTTTAACTCTTAATTTCAGTGTTTCAATGTATTTCCATACAAACCCGATCATTTTTCGATTTGTATAAGACAAAAAATGATCGGGTTTGTATGGAAATACAATAAAACACTGAAAAAACTGGCGGGAAGAGTCGAATACTTAGAATACTTGACTACGCATTCAAAATCGAAAAAAGATTTTTCGCCATAAAGACACTTTAAATGAATAGATAAATATGTCGTATTTCCTTTTCTAAAAATATAAGCAAACTCACCCTTATCCTTGACACCTTTGAGAACTGAACTTTGTATGATGAGTTTCTTCTTCTTGATAGACGTCAATGTACTTATATGGATTGCATGTTTTGTACACAGGCATCGTGTATTTCCCAATGCGCTGGTCTCTCAGAGAGAAATGGAACCTGCCAATGCTAGGTAAATCGAAGAAGCCCATTATTAGTTCACTGTCCCCTACTCCCCTTGTACGGCGGCGTGGTTGGCGCAGTGGTAAGATCTCTGCCTTCAAACCACAAGGTCCGCCGGGTTTAACCCCCAGCTCAGCCGAAAGTTGAACATTTGCGTTACCTTCTTTTCCACCAAAGTTGACTCAGCTTTCCATCCTCCCGAGGTCGGTAAATTGAGAACCAGCTTCAGCTGAGGGCTAACGTGGGATGGATTAGTGTCTTGTCCAGGGGAAGTAAATGACTCTCATCTGCTTAACACTACAGAAACCAGGGATAAGCACCTGCTGCAATGGGCCACTTAGGCTCGTAAAGGGATTTAGCGGTCTCCAAAATTGTTGATTATTATTAATGGAGAATGTGCAACTTTCGCCTATTTTGGCGTCGCAGGCTTGAATATCATAAGTAACTATAATGAGAACGTGTTTCAGAAATTTAGACAGCTACGTATGACATTTAACTGTCAAAAAGCTAATTTCAAAATTCGTCATTGATATTAGATAAGATTTGTTTTTGTTCTGCGTGCTTTTAGCTTTATTTAATGGCTTAAAAAACCGTCCATTTCATTTTCTATTCTAATTGCTGTAAAATTGTGTTACCTAACCCATTTCGTTTGAAAAATGTGACTGTGTTTTGGGACATTGGATCTTTATATTTTTTGTATAAAATTCCTTGACTTTTGTTGGCGTGTTCTTTGTTTAAAAAGTTTTTGTACATTTACAGAGGAACCCGCAAAGATTTTAGACCTCCTTTTCTACAAGTGCTTGAATTAATAGTCATAGAGAATGAATATTCTTTTTGGGTTGACTAGGTGATTTTTGTCTGTGATCAGGGCAACGAGCCGTCTTAGTTACTAGCAGATGCATTTCACGTATACCAGTGGTACAACCAAAAAATCGAGATTGAACCCTCATACCATACTGCTGACCATGTCAGAACCATGTTGCGGGTTCTCTTTTGGTCGCCCGCAACCACGTTTCTCCTTTAGGATCATTACGAATTCTCTTCAAGCTAAGATGTCTATATGTTATCTGTCAGGCTAAGTTCTTAGTGAAGATCATCTTTCTGTTATATATGTCCTGCCATTGCTTGGAATTCGATTTTGGGATTTTTTTACTTTAGGAATCCACCAACCAGTTGATGGTTTCACCAAGCACTTGAAGTCGCTCGTTTACAACCTGTTCAAAACCATGTCCCCTGACGCACCAGTTTATCGCGGCAACTGGGCAGTCTTCAACGATCTAGATAGTCCGTTAGATTTATACACACCTGAGGGCCACGAGGCACGAAACGAAGCCATGGGCGGTGTGAGACCGTACGAAGGACCAACAACTGGCCGTGTGCTGACATTTCGTTGCGAATACCAAACCTTAAGGAAACTTCCTAAGAGCAAGGCGATTATCTTCAGCATTCGCACCTACCAAATTTACCTGGAAGATTTCAAGACCTTTCCCAGAGAGGACGCTGAAATTTTAGTTAAGGTGATTGAGAATATTCACCCTGATTTCGTTGAGTACAAAGGTGCCAAGTTTTGGAAAGACGCTGCCTTGAAATATCTTAGACAGGATGTGTTAGGAGAGAAAATGGAGAAGGAGACCAACGGAATTTTGAGCTCTTGGAAAACAACGTCTGCCCTTATGGTTGGCGCAGCCGCGCTCGCTGTAGCTTTCGCTTGGATAAACAAAGTATAAATCGGGTACAAAGCCAGGAACGGACGGAAAACTGGACAGTCGTCATTCAATTTTTTATACCGGTAGAGACCAGAATTTTTTTAAACAGAAATATTTCCCCATCAGCCTGTTTATGAAACAACAATTTCATTTAGAGAGCAATAAAAGCTCGCAGGATATATCTCCTGTTTCTGCGTTATCTTTTTGTTGCATGACTTAATAGATCCACTACTGAAAGAGATATCAGTTGATATATCAGTATAGGACACATACTCTATTTGATTGTAGGACAATGGCAACTGACAAAGAGAAGCAGTTTGAAGCAACAAGTAAGAAGTAAATAAATATATCTAAGCTAGTATAAAAAATATGTCCCGCCGGAAAAAAAAAACATTTAAAAATTTAAAATTTTAAAGATCAAGCTTTCTGACTAAGCGTTCATCTTCAGGATAAAACAAAAGATTCTGCTTTAGCAGAACATGTATATAACAATAACTATTCAATGAACTGGAACAATAGTAAATCATCAGTAACGAAAGCCATTGGTTTAAAAGGAAGTTAAAAGAAACTTGGATGATTAGACAAAGTGAAAAGGCTATTGCGAATAGAGATAATGGAAGGACCTTACCAGATCCATATAAAATACTGTTTTACTATAATCTTTTTATATATTTGAGAACTTTTATTATCATAACAGTACATTCGAATAATTCTTAACGATGTTAGCTTGATTTGCATGTCGCTATAAATAGTTCTGAGTAATTTGCTACATCACCATTTATCGTACGCTTCGTCCGAAAGCTCGATTTTTCTGGAGAGACATATTTTTTATACTATGAAGCTATCCAGCAACATATAATTACTAACTTTAGATTATATCTAAGTTGTATTTTAAGGCCTGTTGAAACGGTAAATGTTTTTATGGTAAAACATGCTAAAACTTTGTTGAGTGGCAAACGTATTTCCGTTTGGCCACCTTGTTTGTTTTGTACTTGTTTAAACATGTTTTAACGTGTTGGGTAAGGTTTGAACTCTGTCAAACATTCGATAAAACATCTTAAAACATTTATTTTAGTCTCGTGTTTGGTTAGTAACGTTTTGCGCGTTTGGATAGATGCTTTTCTGTCCAAACAAAAAACATATTAAAAACATGTTTGATGCTCGCATGCCTGCTGACTCTATCAGGTTGTTTATATCCATGTTTAAACAGCACAAAACAAGATGGCCAAACGGAAAAACGTTTTGCTACCCAATAACGTTTTAGCATGTTTTACCGTAAAACATTTAAGGTTTGGACAGGCCTTAAAACATCGATTAAGCATGTTTTAGTATGTTTTACGTTAAACCATTTACCGTTTGGACAGGGCAGTCATTAAAACTTTGCTAGCGTTTTATGGGAAAACATTTTAAGCAAACAGTTAGGATCTATAGAGTAACTTATTATTACCTTGAAATAAACACCAGGAAACTCTCAAATGTTTCCATAAGTACAACTTATCAGTCCCCAGTTGGGCATGTACAAGTCTGCAGCTCTGCCATTCCATTTTTTGCGAGCTTCAGCGGCCTGCTCGCGGACTCATGTTTTCTACATTTCTCGATAGTTCTCAAATGCCCGAAGTGTTTTATGACACCAACACACGGCTTAGGCTTCTTAATTTGGTTTATGATACAGAGCCAACCAAATTATAGAACGGGGTATCTTTTTGCACAATTTTTTTTAGAACGGTTAGCGATTTTGACGGACTTATGTCGAGCAAACTTGAATTCCTTTGCTTGGCAGCTTTGCCTTGGCTGATGTATCAAAATTGGTTAAAACCAGTGTCTTCCCTCCCAAACCAGATTGTAAGTCACGAACTCAATGTATGTTTTTCTCAAGAAAAATTGAAGAATTGAATATTCTCAAAATATATAGGCCCTTTCCAGGAGTCACGTGCCTAGATACCGCCCATCAACACTCAACAGGCGAGCAAGCGGTGACGCGAAGAACCATCGATGTTTTGGAAGTGAACAATTAGGAAACCAACCTGGTTTATAGTCATCAAATTTTTTCAAGCCTTTGATGGCTTTCCTTTCAACACATCCATGACTCTTCAAACACACCTTGCTTCCCTTTGCTTTTTTGCACACTCGCCGCATACTATAAAAAGGGAGAATAAACAGTTGTCGTTGTCGCCTGTTTACCAGTTGCGTGTTTCTAGATGGTATCTAGGCTACAACTTGGTGTGATTTGTTATGAAAATGTTTTAAGTGCTGCTGCCGTTGAGTGGCTCCTCAATCTAAAAACTATCATTAATGTCCATATGACCCCAATTTTTTTTTTAGTCTTAGAGCTACAGTGTGGTGTTACTATAAGAAAACGTAAGACGAACAAAGAAAGACATCGCTATCCCTGCAGTGTTTTTTTTTTTATTGGAGCAATTTTGAGCAAAATACTTTGCACCACAACTTATCACAGCAAGCTTCGCTTAACATGCAAACAATGCACTTATGACGTCATCGGCAATTGTGGGCCAAGGCCACCCAAAACTCGGTAGAGAGCACACAAGGTCGCATCTTTACACTCCATCAATCAAAGAGGAAATATCTAAATTAGTTCATTTTACAAAAATTCGAGTTAGAGATACAAATAGAATTTTAGTATAACAAAAGCTTTTTTGTGGTCATATATACACTTTTAAAATACTGCAAGAAGCACTTGAAACATTTTTATGAGAATCACAACAAATTTCAGCTATGAAATGAAGAGAGCATGTTGCTCGCACAGGTTGCAAAGTTGTTCCGCTCAAATTGTCGATCACAGTACCAGGCAATGATACCGCGAAGGTTTGCATGGCATATCATCAAGAGAACAATCGGTTTGACTGTAACTGGTCCGAATGGCCTCAAGTCTGGTTTTCATAGGCATTCCTATCTCCGCTTAAGTAGTCTGGCAGTTATTCATGGCTTACGTTTCAATAACAAAATTACTTGATTCTGATTGGCTACGAGCAGTGCAAACAAAGTTAATTTAGTGCAATTTACTCGCAGCATTGCTGCTTTTGATTGGTTTATAAACAGTGAAGTTTGGCAAGAACCAATCAATTCTTTTGTTTTGGATGCGTGATACCTGAAGACAAATGTTGCAAAATTGTCGGCGTCTAAAGCAGAACTTGCTGTGTAATTATCAAGAAGGAATCACACCACTTTTCTCGTCCAATTTAAAAACAACTTACACTCGTGTGTTTTTCAAAAAGCTCAAATTGCATTCGCCCTACGGCCGGGCTCATGCAATTTCTTTATTCAGTTTTGAAAAACCGTGCACTAGTGCAAAATTATTTCCAAATTGAACTCGAAGTCGTGTGTCTGTCTAAATTATTAAATCAAATTTACTATGCATAGTGGAAAATTAGAAAATTTGTTACTCAAATTTTTCTCAGTACCAAAAACTTTCCATATAGATACAGGAGGCGGGCCAGAAGAGAAGATAAAAAGTTTTTGTTATCATTCGACAAAACAATTTTACTTCTTTGTCATTGGTCGAGGGCCCCACCATGTGACTTACACGTAATTTCCAACAAATCAGACCTTGCTCATGCGCATTCCCGTCTGGCGGATTTTTGCTTCAAATGTGACACTGCTCACGCGTCAGAAATTTTTTTCTCATTGAAAAATAAAGAAAACCGACAGTGGTTACGGGGCAACGCGTACTTATCGCTTGTTGCTCCTCATAAAAAATAAAAAAAAGCAAATTCAGGGATCGATTGAAGGGGATTGAGGAAACAATTATTAGCCTTGGGAATCGTAAAATATCGTGATTCGTCAGTGTCTCGCAAATAAATTGTGAGTAATATTTGAAAAGACAGCAAATAATGGCTCAGAAAAAATCAGAGCTCTAGTTGGGAATCAAAATGGTTTATCATAATAAAATTAAATACCAGGCAATCAACCAGATTGATTTTCTAATTTTTTAAAATATTTTGGTGACTTTTTGTTGTAAATCTACCTACAAAACGTCGATGTTTCTGTAAACATTCATCGCTTCGCTTTGCTTTTTTTTCTACAAGTGACTGGCACTGCTGAAATTGCTCACCAGTTGCGTGTTGTTATGTGGTATCTAGGCACACGATCATCATTGGTTTAGGGCCTACCACGTGATGTACAAATAACTGCCTACAAATGCAACAATTGCCCTCAGGTGATTTTAGCTCTCATGGATACACTGACTGTTATTATGAAGCAGCTCCAGCTCGCACCAACCGCTTATCAATCGCTTCCAACAAAAACCGGAAAAAGAAAATGCAGTGATCGAATGATAAAACAATTATTGGACTTAGTAATCGCAAAATATCGTGATTTGTCAGTGTGTCGCAAATTAATTATAATAGTACTTCATTCCCAGTGTCCTCTCCAACATTTTGAAAAGAGCCTGGGTAATGGCAACATTCACAGCTGGCCTTGTCGACTGAGGAAGGTGAGTGTTATAAGTTTTGTTTATTTCATTTTTTCTCGTTTTCTTAAATGTGTCAACAGTGAAGTACTTTTGGCTAATTCTAAATATAAATATCTACGTTGGGACTGGTGTTTTTGTTTCTTTCAAATTGTTACTTTTCAACATTACACGTGAACGTAGGTCCAGACAACCGACTGACTGACTCGTGAGATCATCAAATTCGTTTTAGAAATAATTCTCTCTTTTTCATTTTGCTTGTATTATGCTGTGCGTATTGCGATACGACGTAGATTTTGTACGCTAGATAGAAAGTATATATCTGCCATATGTATTACAATAACAGTTATATAAACAAATTAAACGTCTCTGCAGGTCGTTTCACAGAACATTTAACTTTCAGATTGTTCTTACCGAGTGTCAACTTTTGTGTGTGATTGCGTGACATCGATCAAGCACAAGTGTTGTGGGTCCTTTGGTATTCGGTAATGATCAATACTATGACCCTTTCGCCTTTAAAACTTGGCGCCCCTTTTTTAAACGATTAGTAAAAATGGTTTTACAAAGGTTAATAATCAGTTTAGGAACATTTTGTGAGACAAGTCATTTAATTATTTTATTTGATTATATACAAATTGTATATGATATACATGGAAGGAATTTAAAATTCTGGAAAACCTTCCAAAATTTGGTGCAGTGGGTTGGATGCAAATTGGAACAGAACTGTGTATTGTCATTGTCATTGTCAACTGAAACAAGTGTTAAAGTATAGGTGTTGCATGGCAAGGGGCAAAAGCTCTGGGCATCTTGGGGTGTGGGTGCATGTTCCGCCAGAAAATTTTGAAATTTCTTGAGGTCCCATTTTCCAGCATTTTGGGAAGGATACCGAGTGCTCTCAAAACTGTAATTATCATAGATTACAATTTTTACCTCTTTGATGTAAAAAGAAAATTAAATATCAACCAACTGAACATGAACACTTTTATAATTCACATCATATATTTTAATGTTTATGTCATTGTTATCTCGCAAATGAGATATTGTTTTATTTGTCTGAGAATGAACATTTTTTTCAGGAGCATCAGAGAAAAAAGTAGGTGCCGTAAATTACATAGTTGTCATTGAATATGATGGCCGATGGTTTATTTTCATTATTACTGCAGTAATAATAACTATATCAACAGGGTTTTTTCATGTTTATTTTTTCTCCAGTGTTCCTTTGATGCTTGTTTTTTTTTGTTCCTTTCATGCTTTTAATTATGGTCTGCAGTCAAATATGATCAATATAGTGTCATATTTATTTTTAAAATAAATATTGCTTTAGCCATTTAAATATTCATTGTTTTTTTGTCATGATTTAGAATTTCAGATTCTAGAAGCCTTAGCTTAATTTTCCTAATTTCCAAAGAGAAGCATGCTGACTGACCAAGAAAGCTTGCACCTATATCACAAGCTAGACTCGTGTCTTCCTTTTTCCTCTGTTGTACCCTTCTACTTTGAAACTATTTTAAAATATATGAGCTCAGCATTTTTCTCCAGATAAGAATGAAAGTAATTAACATGAATATATATATATATATATATATATTTATGTATCAAAGAGGCTGGCAATCCAACAATGTGAGTCACTAGCTAGTAGGATCCAAAGGATACACAACGCTTTGCAATACAAATGTTTTAGGAGTGAATATAGAAATAGCGACAGCGAACTACTAACTGCTCTCATTGATTGCTCTGTCGCCAGCAGGGTTGTCGTGATGGTGCAGTGGTTAGCACACCCGACTAGTAACCAGGGGGACGCGGGTTCGATTCCCACTCACGGCAAATATATGTTTTTTTCATTAAAAAAAAAAGGAGCAGTTAGTAGTTCGCTGTTGCTATTTCTATATTCACTCTTACATATATATATATATATATATATATATGTAACATTATTTTACACAGTGTTGTGTGTTGTACATATTCAGGGGTACCAATTCCAAAAATAATTTGCAAGCTAAAAGTGCTTGGAACTTGGTTTACATTAGTGAAATTAAATTTTTTATTTGGGTCGAGATTTATTTATTACTTACTTACTTACGTCCATTTATTTATGCATACATATTATATCAACATTTTCGACAAAGAGGGGCATAGTGTACATTAATGGAGCTTTTCTGTTCATTTTTCACAGACTCAGCAATATTTGCCATACTAAACCATTTTTTCCATTCTAGATAAGGAAAGCGACAAAGAAAGCAGTGGCGAAGAAAATGAAAGATCGACTGAGGGTTATACTGCAAACATTTCAAAAAGACTTCCTGGCTTTGGCCAATATCTTTATTTCCTTTTTGTTCCCACTCTGATCTACAAGGATCACTATCCAATGTGAGTGAGCACTTTTCAGTCCAGCAGTACTTATAGTTGCTTAATATATTCTTTCAAACATTTTTTACAATAATCTGCAACTGAAATTTGTTCATTTTTTCTTTATGGTATTTGAAGTGTCTGAAGCAAACTTTTTCTACGACATTAACATAGGACAATTAGACATTCCAACTGCAAAGTTTGAAGGTTCTTCAGTTCAGGTGATTTGAGAACAGGTTTTACTAAAAAAGTTGGGTAGTCGATCGTGGGAGACTGGAATGAGTTTACAGGTTGTGACATCATTTTGTTGGCTTAGCAACATTACAAGAATGGTGGCTATACATAACTCCTTTGTACTAAGCTAAATCCGTTTTTGAGCCTAAGTGGCCCATTGGAGCCGGTGTTTATCTTGTAGTGTCAAGTGGATGAGAATCTTTGACTCCCCCAGGATGTGACACTAGTCCATCGCAGGGTAGCCACCAGCAGAAGCTGGTACTGGTTTTACTGACATCAGGAGGATGGAAAGTTGAGTCAATTTTAGCAGAAAAGAAGGTCACAGAAATGTTCAACACTCGGCTAAGCTGGGGTTTGAAATCGTAACCTCGTGGTTGAAAGGCAGAGATCTTACGAAAGGCCGCCCAGGCTAGAGTTGTGTGGTTTTTAATCAGAGTGAGCGGCGAATACCACCGAAACCAACCTTTTTTTTCTTTTAAATTTCTTTTTGCTTTTTTACCCGTTTTATTCTCCTTTTATTCTTTCGTTTATAATTAGAAACTATTTCCCAAATAAAA
>JAOCNB020019013.1:0-13783 GCA_026546465.2 Palythoa caribaeorum | reverse complement strand
TTCATCGATTTCTTGGCTCTCTGTGAAGAATACTCGAATTGTTTAACAAAAATATCGAATTTTCCCACGACGTGTCAGAGAGAAAATACACTTCTGTCAACCCCACCCCCAAACGTAAAATTGACGTTTCTTGTGGGCAAAATCGATATGTGAGGCTTCCCTTAAGTAATTTAATTCTGAAGATGGCTGACAGCCGAAATATAAACTCTAAAACATGGAATGGCTTCTGGTTGTCATTTTTATAGTACAATTGTATGCCCGAATCAATATATTTGATAAACTTCATTGAATTTTTCGCTATTTGCTGTTGAAAATTATTCTGTTCGTGTTGCTTGCTTTAAAACAATTCCGTTCGTCTTATTGTAATCCTTTTGGTTATTCTAGTTCAGGATTCTTTAAACAGGTTTTATTTCTGGGCTGAAAAGCTCTAGCTATCTTGTGTTTTCGAGCATGAATCGTTCTGAAAACGTACAAACACCGCTCTGGTATTGAATTTCGTGGCTGTTTTCACCTTATATTCATCAACACAGGGTGGAATAATTGTTTATTAAATTTAATTCATTTCTGAAGAATTAAATACTTAGAAATAATAGCCAAATTCCATTGAATTTAACTTTTACAAAAAACCGGACAATGAGGTTTCCATATAAGGCCATTCGGTATACGAGATGATAACCGTGATTGAGTGAACCAATCAGAACGGTTAAATACGTAATTAACGAGGTTGAAAATTTAATAATTAACACTTATCGTTTAATGGAATTTCTACGTCTTTCTCATTGGTTGATGACCCATCAAGCGACGTACAAATAACTGCCTACAAGTATAACACTTCTCATGCGCATCACGGTCTGCCGAATTTTAGCTGCGATTATGCACTGCTCGTGCGCATCACGGTCTGCCGGATATGACGCTGCTCATGTGTATTTTTGACACAAAATAAATATTCTCATTAACAACTGAACAAAGCCGACTTACTGTGATTAAGAGGCAACGCACACTTACCGCTCTTCGCTTTCCACAGAAAATAGAAAAAAAAATCCAGTGATTGAATGATAAAAAAACTATTGGATTTGATAATCGTAAAATATCACGATTTGTCAGTGTCTCGCAAGTTGTTTGTTTGACAAATAATGATTAATTATTGGACGGGTTTGAGCAAAATATCGTAATTTGTCAGTGGGGAGCAGATTAATTATTTGATAACTAAATTGCGAGACACTGACAAGTCACGATAATTTGCGATTACCAAGTCCGATAGTTGTTTTATCATTCGATCACTGAATTTGCATTTTCTAATTTTTTTTTGTAGAAAGCGACAAGCGGTAAAGTGCGCGTTGCCTTGTAATTACAGTCGGTTTTCTTATGGCAGTTATCAATAAGAAAATTTATTGTGTCGACACTGCGCATTAGCAGTGTCATATTTCCAGCTTAAATCCGCAAGACGGCAATGCGCATGTGTAGTGTCATATTTTTAGGCAGTTATTTGTAGGTCACGTGGTCGGACATGGACCAATGAGAAAGAAGTAAAAGTTGCATCGAATGATAATCAACCTCGTCCAATGATTAATTATTTAATGTTAAGCAGAATCCTTCCGATTATTTTCCATTTTCATTCTATTTTGGTTAATTATTTTAAAGATATTATTAGAACAGTTGATAAACGTACGGATGCTAAGAAAGAAGAACATAGGGAAAACGGTGTAGCCTATGCAGTCTGAAGGAACTACAAAAAACAATAATGAATTAGATAATATACGATAACAGATAGAAATCTAATAAACAATCTGAATGTCTCTGATAATAAAATTATATAGAGTTCCTATACTATTCCCTCAGGGAAAGTCAGTGACGATGGCTTTGAAAGTTCTGACTATGTTGAGAAAACTCGTGATGGTAGTCTTCTGCATCCTTCTCTCTATACATAATAGCCCCTGCTGCCAAAGAGCTTCCTCATGGTTAGGTCTCGTTCCATTGACCGTCCCCTAGCACGTCAATGATGATTCACATTGTTCAATGTCATATCCAGAGTACTGCTTCTTCAGCTCGAGTCGCAAAGGCCCGTACCTAGCCGTCTATTCCTCGGAAGTCCTTTCCCGATGCTCTATCAGTCCATGGACAAGACATCTCCGCAGCCCACACCTTCTTAGTCTTGTTGTCTACTAATCAAGCGTCCACTCTGTTTGCCTTGACCATAGTGTGCTCAGCATAAACTGGGACATCTCAAAGCGCTAATGCCGCAGGTGACTCGTAGATTGGTTTGGCACTGCAGGCGAGTAAAAGGAGGAACTATTTCAGTTAGCCCCCGTGCTCTTGCCATCTCGAAGAAGAGAACTTTCGGTGTCTCTCCCGATATTTAGACTGGGCCAATGCAGAGCACCCCGACAGCACATGCGCAGGACATTCGGGAGATTTCCCACATATCCTACATGCAACATCTCCCTATTCCTGTCTTGTGGACTGTGTACACCTTAGTGGGTGTGAGCTTCTCGAAAAGCTGACATTTTTGTTTCAAGTTCGAAGTCGTCCGGTAGGTATAAATCTGTGATCACTAAGAGATGGCATGCATGGACAATTAGTGCTGAAGTGGCAAGTTCTTACCTCTTGTTCTTTCCTCAAGCTTTCTTCTTCAAACTGGGCGCTTTTTTCCTACAAAAGCAATAAGGCAGTAGTGTCTAAAAGTTTAATCCTCGTTTAGACATCGAACTTTACAAGTGCTGTTCTACCTCATTTGCATTAGATTCGGCATGTGAAGTTCGACGTCTGAACTAGGCCTTATTGAGTTCAGAAGGTGGAGTTGAAAGTTGTTGCCACAAATTGTGGGATGTAACACGTAGATAGAGCTAGATTGGAAAACTGAATTAATATCATCTCGACACGAAACTGTTGTACAATTTCTAATTTTTGTCTGTATATAAAATTGAACTCGTAACGACTGGGATCTGTTGCCTGTGCAAACATACCTTCTCAACGAGCATCTATGACTTACGATCACACATACGGTGTCTTTGCCTGCCACGATCTCAAATTAAATTTGTATCACATGACAACTCTTTTTAGGCTGTGCTCGTGCATTGTTAATTTTTTCAATATCTCTAGAATGCGTAGACAAGTATTCCATAAAAGATTATTCGATTACGTCACATTTTCGCCACAAAATCGAACTTTAAAGTTCCCGCGCCGGCCAAGCCCAACGAAGATGACCGGGAGTTGCTAAGCCCTGGGTCAAGAACAGATTGTGACGTCACTTCGGGAATCGTCTAGTCTGCAGTGTTTTATTGTACTTCAATACAAACCCAATCATTTTTTGTCTTAAACAAATCGAAAAATGATCGGGTTTGTATGGAAATACATTGAAGCATCGAAATGAAGAGCCAAACGTAGCAACTCTCAGCCATCCTCGTTGGGCGTGGCCTGATCGGGAATATTAATGTTCAATTTGGGGGCGAAAATGTGACGTAATCAAAACATTGTTTTACAATGCCTGTCTACGCATTTTAGCCGGATATCAAAACCGAAAAAACTAAAAATTCGCCACTTGGCCATTTAAACCGCCATCTGACTTGGACAGGTAAGTTTCCTAACTTGGAAAACGGGGACAGATAAGTTTCCTCAAACGGACGAGAAGTCTGCAGGCGCTTAGTCCCAATGAAGCGCAACTAGGATTACAAAGATTTGACAATTTAAATGGCTGAAAATAATGAGCAAGTTCGGAGTTTCGAAAAACCGCGGGAAACTGAGGACAAGTTGGAATAAAAGTCAATTACAAACACAAAGAAGTAGTGCTGTTGGATGTTTCGCATCACCGTCCATTTGGCGTTTTCTAGAAAATATAATGTATTTAAACAAAACAGAAGAGAAAAGCTAGATCTGAGAAAAATCTTAATAAGGCAGTTCGCTATTTTCCATTTTGGCTTGAAGCAAAACACTCAAACGCCATCTACAGTTACAAAGTAACCGGCAAGCGAAATATTAATAACGTTCCTGCTTTATCTTTTCCTTCTTTGGCAGTGCTCGAAATGAGGATTTATGCTTTTGTTCATTGCCACAACGGCACCTACCTGCATTGTTTTCTGCATTTCTATGAGAGTATCCTCCAACGAACGATTCTGTTCCAGGAATTCCTCTCTCTGGCGCCTCAGCTCGTTCATGTTGGCTTCCATCATGTTGTCCATCTGCTGCTTCTGAAGTTCAAGGTCACGCTCAAACTGTTCGCGCATGCGCTGTTGGTCTTCCTGGTTTTTAATCATAAGCAGCTCCATCTAGATAGAGAAGTGAATACAACCGGTCATGCAGAAAACTTTGAAAATTTAATGTTTTTACTTTTATCAAACAATGGAAGCCTGTAAAAGTGTAATCTAAGCATCATGGAGGATTTTTCACAGTGCTATTTAATATGATACCTAACAGAAAAGTCTAGCTTTTTAATATCCATTGTTCCAAAATATTTAATAATGATTGTTTTAAATGTGATTTGTCATATTTCGCCAGGGTAACAAAGATTAAAATGAGGTAAAATAGTTGTGTATTAAGCCTTGTCAACATGAGCAAGTTATCCTGGACAAGTTTTCCTTCACAAGGAAAAACAGCTCATGAGTAAACACGTTTTCCCTGGCAAGTTTAGCCTGTATCCGCAATACTTTGGAAACAAGTAATCTCATTCATATTCTTTGCCACATGTTTCGTCGTTCAATCAGACCCTATTCAGTTTTTGTTCTGAAAGTGGGTCAAATACACATGAACATTCTTGTTTATCCGAACCTTATGTCCCACAATAAATGCCGCCGTTTGTACCATGGTCATTCATACCATCCACTTTCGTGAGAATACATTTCCAACACTCAAACAAACCAAGGTTAACAAGAAAAAAAACGATCAGAGATTACGTGTTAAACACAACATAGTTCTGTTGATGGATTCTAATGGCAAGTATATAGAAACAAGCAAAGTAAGTCCAAATACGAAAAAGGTTTTTTGTCCTACTATAAAGTCAGTTAAGCAAGTAATCTTAGAAAATGAACTTAGTACCAGATAAAAGCAAAAGAAAAAACTAGAAGATCAATCTTTGGCACTCGTTGTCATCTCGACTTCTCACTGTTATCAGTTTATACAAGTAACAACATCCCCTGATATGGATCAGAAGTATGGAGAGCATATGGTTAAGCTGATAACATGTCTTATGAAAAGGATATTATTGAAAAAACGCATATTAATTTCTGTTAACTCTTTTTAAGTGCCAATAAACAATGCTCAAATGTAGGTTATAGGAACGAAATTGGCAAATTGCCTCTTCAAGAAATGATTAATATTAAGATTATCAAGTATTTACAGTTTTTAGAAAACCTCCCAAACCATAAGTTAACATAGCAAAGCAACTCTTGAAATATGTAAAGAATGTCAACGAAATGCCAAATGAATTATACACAGAAAATTTATAATTTAAACAAACGTTATAATCTCCCAGAAACTTCAGATCATAAAGAGTCTCCTGAAAACAAACAAGATATTAATTTTTTATTCTATATTCAAAACAGAAAACAAGAAAGCTGAATTCTTAGATTTCAATAAAAATCTTCGTCATAAAAAAATGATTACCAAGTTTCGAATAGGAATCCACCAATTAGGTATCGAAACAGGTAGACATACAATACCCAAAACACCTGAACATCTAAGAACTTGCCAAATATGTAATACATCTGAGATTGAGAATGAGACACATTTTTTCTTAGGTGTAATAAATATAATGACATTCGCGATAAGTACTTCAACGAAATAACTGATAGATATCCTGTTTTTTGATACATTTAACATAATGACGAAAACTGTATTCCTTTTTAATAATGTTGACCCCTTCATATGTAGATCAGTTGCTGCATTTGTAATTACATGTATGGACAGAAGAAAAGAACAGTTATGATTATTTAAAGATTACATACAACTTACCTCATTATCTGTATATAGTAATTCACGTTTTAGGTAATACTATGTGTATGTATGTATATAAGTGAAAAAGGTAAAATCATATGGGGAAGAGGGCAAGATACTTGTTGTAAGTAGAGCTTAAACAAATAAAGAAAAAACGGTGATGCTGATTACCCCCTCGCTACAAAATTGTTTCGTATAGCTTGAGCTACACTCATCGCATCATCATCGCCTGATGAGTGTAGCTCAAGCTACACGAAACAATTTTGCAGCGACGGAGTAACCAGTATCACCGTTTTGTTTTTATTTATATATATATGTGATCACGAAGAGAAAAAAGGTGGGGATAATTAGTGCTGAAGTAACAAGTTGCTTACCTCTTTTTCTTTCCTCGAGTGTTCTTCTTCAAGACGGGCAATTTTCTCCTACAGAAGCAATAAGGCAGCAGTATTTGAGTTCGACTTCCTAATACTTTATTGAAATAATTACATGGAGTTGAAAGATGTTACCAAATATTGTGGGATGTAACACGCAGTAAAGCTAGATTGGAAAACTAAATTGATATCATCTCCGCAAGAAACTATAAAATTGAACAGGTAAGGAACTCTCAGGCTAGTGTTCCTAACAAAAAAAAAGAGCAGCCCCAAAGGTCAGGGCAATTCCGGTTCAAAAGAAAGCGAGTCCTCTTTTGACGTCAATACCACCAAGTACTAAAAACTAATTATTTTTTTATTAACAAAGGTCACAATTACATTTCAAAAATGAATGTGTCGAGGACAGCGAATGCTGTGGCTCTATATAGAAGGAAAAACTATCTGTTGTTACAAAAGGAAAAACACGTTTTGTTTTTCTTCTTCTGCAGTCAAAATCACGAGGGGCAACAAAACCATTGCGCTAGTGCCACGACTTCATCCTTCGTTCCAGTGGTCTTCAAACCTCCCTTTTTCAAAAATGCTCTGGGCTATGTTTAAGTATTTTCCGAAATATTGTTATTTTAAAGATACATTGAATACATGAACGGCAGATGAACACACTTAGTTTGCATAAATTTAAACTTAATTTAACCTGTATTCTTCGTTTCTCCTTTTCTTCTTCAGCTCTGGCAGCTTGTTCTTTTGCCAAGTCTTCATTGTAATCTTTCAACTTTTGAAGATATCCCATGTGCTTCTCCATCTCTGCCTGTAATTCCTGTAAAAAATCGCAAGTAAACAACTAAAAGCGTCAAGCAAAACTCATTCTAAATTAACAAAAGTGTACGATAAATTTTTAGTTCTTAGTTTAGAGCAAATTTTTACAGTAACGTAAGCAAGATTTTAACAATATGTTCACTCAATGTAAGGGAATTGAGTGACTCTATAAAACGACGAGAAACTTTTCGGTGGCTCAAAATGAAAAAGCACTCAATCATTTACTTGCAAGAAGTACACTTCATAAAAGAAAAAGAACCTTTCTAAACAGCTGAGTGGGGCTATAAAGCCATTTTTAGCAACCATACAAGTTCAAGTGCTGAAGCAAGAATACTATTATTTTAAGAATGCTATTCAATAACAACTTTGCCTTTGAACAAAACCGAGTTTTTTCAGAACTCAAAGGTATAGATTTATTATCGCTGACGTTAGAACAGAACAAAAAAAAACAATAAGTCTTGCAAACATTTATGCACCTAATTTTGATGACCGTTCCTTTTCCCAAAATCTTTATAAACATTTGCTTTCCTTTGACTGTGAAAACCTAGTGCTCGGCGGAGACTTTAATCTTCTACAAAATTATCTTCTAGACAAGAAACTGGGGAAATCCAAACAACCCATTCCAAGGGTTTGCAATAACTAGAAGACACCAAAGCCAAACTAGACTTAACCGACATCTGGCGAGATCTGAACCAAAATACATTAGAAAATTTACATGGAGACACAGAAATCCAGAAATTCACTGTCGTCTTGATTTTTTTCTAATAAACAATAGCTTGAGTCCAACCTTACCTTTTTATACTACGTGCCGAAATTTCAGCAAGTACGATTAGGAACAATAAACAAATTGTCGGCATAAACATTCTTGCAACAGAATGTAAAGTCTCTTAATATGCAGACGACATTACTCTTATTTTAGACGGTACAGAAAAATGACTAAAAACTGCCTTTGCTGTATTTGACAAATTTGACTTGATAGCTACCCTTAAAGTTAATTACGAAAAAACAGAAATTTTCTGCATCGGTTTATTAAAGTATCAGCATAATTGTTTCCCTCTGTCGCAGAATATTGATTGGGCAAAACAAAAAGTCAAAGCACTGTGTGTCTGGTTCTCCACCAAAGAAAAAGAATCGATTAAACTCCATTTTATCGAACAAAAAAAAAACTGGGGAAATCCAAACAACCCATTCCAAGGCTTTGCGATAACTAGAAGACATCAAAGCCAAACTAGACTTAACCGACATCTGGCGAGATCAAAAAACCAAATGAAAAACAAAAAACCAAATGAAGAACAAAAAACCAAATGAAATTCCATCTTAGACAACTGGCAATTCAGAAGAATTTCTCTATTACAGGTCTCGCAGCTTCAAAATTAGTGTATATTTTATCTCCAATTCCATCATCCGAAAAAGACTTAACAGGGATAAACCAGCGTTTCTTCTAACTTGTTGAACATTTGTGTGACCTTCTCTTCCACCAAAGTTGACTCAGTTTTCCATCCTCCCGAGGTCGGTAGAATGAGTACCAGCTTCTGCTGGGTGATAACCTGCGATGGATTAGTGTACCATCCAGGGGGAGTCAATGACTCTCAACCCCTTAACACTACAGAAACCGGAGATAAGCACTGGCTCCAATGGGCCACTTTGGCTCGTAAAAGGATTTAGCCTTAGCAGCGTTTCTTCAACTTTTTATGGGATGGGAGAAATAACAAAATAAAAAGAAGTGAAATGATAAATGATTATAAAATGGTGGACTAAAAATGCCTAATATACAAACATTCAATCGTGCTCTGAGAGCAAAATAGATACAGAATTATCTAGATCGTGATAACCAAGGAAAATGGAAGCTACTTTTCGACGTCTATTTAGAAAAACATGGTAAGAAAGAGCTATTTTACATTTGAAGAAAAGATATTTCGATCCTCAATATTCAAGACCCTGTTCTCAACGAGATCTTAGACTAATAGAGTGATCTTAATTTTCAAAATAGCCCAATATATATCAATAAATCACCCATTTGGTACAGCTATTTTACCTTCGAAGAAACGATATTTCGATCCTCAATATTCAAGACCCTTTTCTCAACCAGATCTGAGACATATCGACTGATCTTAATTTTGGAAATAGCCCAATAAATATCAATAAATCATCCATTTAGTACAACTCGTTAATAAAAATCAACGGAATCCCATTTTTTATAGGAATTGGGCGAAAGCAGGAGTCATCTTAGTACAAGACATTCTCGATCAAAACAGCACCTTCTTGACATACAAATGCCTTTCTAGAAATATAAGATATAAGAAAAATACAAGATCTCCACTACACACACTAATATTTCTGTATTGTTTTGGTAATCAAAGCAACCAAAATTCCATATACGCTTCAGCCCCAATTAATGCAATCATTAAATAAAGAAACCTCCGCTATGGAAGACCTACTGGGATCTGTCAATTTTAGAAAATCTTCGTAAATGTATTTAATATGAAAAATTGCTACTTCACATAGGAAAACCAATGACAAGTGGCTTGTTGATTTGGAAATTTCTGACCAAAACACTATTGACTGGCACGTTTTACCTTTTACATGCACACGCGAAACAAAATTACGGACATTCCAATTTGAAATTCTTCATAGGAGAATAGGTACAAACAGCTTTCTTTATAAAATAGGAAAAAATATACAGACAAATGCACCTTTTGTAAATCAGAAATCGAACAATACTACATATGTTTTGGAACTGCCAAATTGTTAAATGCTTTTGGAAAAAATCGGAAACGTGGTTAACCTTCATAAAAAATCCAAAATAGCAATTGTTCTGACTCAATTGATCCGCCTAGGATTTCTTAAAGACAATTCCAATCTATTGTTACATCATGTGCTTTTGATTGTCAGGCACTATAATCATCCTTGCAAATTCAAAAACACCATACCAAATTGCAAAACTTAAGTTAACTTATTTCCTTCTTTCCTGGTGCAGGAAAATAGGGCAAGAAATTCGGCTACCCAAATTGCAAAAACCTGACCAGAATTGTACTGGATATTAGGAACATCAAACATCCCAACTTTCCAAACCGAACAAATATGTAACTCATGATAAAAAATGGAAACATTTTAAAGTCGACCCCTTACATGGTGAACCTGTACAACGATAAACCTATTTATTTAGTTTCAAGCCGCCAGCCTCATTTAATGTGCAGCGTATCACTGGAAATGTTATAAATTATATTAATGATTACGTAACTTATAGTATTTCATACTGGATTGTAAAAACATTGAAGCCATCAATTTAATGTGCAGCGTATCACTGAAAATGCTATAAATTCTATTAATGATTACGTAAATTATAGTATTTCATAATGGATTGGAAAAACATTGAAGCCATCCATTAAGGTCTACTTATGAACTTCATACTTCCGAGGTGATCTGAGTTCAAACGCTCGACCAATGGCGTGATGAAGGTTGCTTTGTAAATGACGCGTGCAAAACTTGCCATTTGTAGATTGCAAGCTCATTGAAAACAAAACATACCCATTTTCAATAGATAAAATTGAGGTTTGTTTGCAACAATTACGACGAATACACGACAAATAACGACAAATAATATATCATTCCGTAAAATTGTCTTATTTTAGTAGCTCTACCATTTCCCGAAGAACAACAGCTTTGTTAGCCTTGCTTCAAGACTGCTCAAGGGTAGATCATAGATGTTTAAAGTAAAAACACTAAATTTCTAGCAGTACTTAAACAGTTCATGAACTTCTAAAACGGGAAAATGAATACAGCATAACCCAGGAGGAGGAGGGGAAGGAGGGGGGGGGGGAAGGGAAGTTGCCCTACCCCCTCCCTCCCGCTAATAATTTTTTGATTAGTGTGTTTCTTAGTCTTTGCCTACATTTGCTTTCAAAAGTACCAGGTTTGAAAATATGCTACATTTTTGCGAATGGTTGCTTTCTCACAAATGGTTAGGGAGTTTAATTTTTTGACTTTCTCCAGTCCCTCATCGAAAACTCTTAACTGCCGTCTTCACTGAAAAATCGATACATAAACTTACAGGGTGAACGTAAACTTACAGGGTGAACGTAAACTTACAGGGTGAACGTAAACTTACAAGGTGAACGTAAACTTACAGGGTGAACGTAAACTTACAGGGTGAACGTAAACTTACAGGGTGAACGTAAACTTACAGGGTGAACGTTGTAGAACACCTTTGCACACACATCATTTGCTTCGCTTGAGCTTTGTAGCACTGTTCAACAGCTGTGTAAGCTGCAAGGATATCTTGAAAAGAGACTTTGGATCCTCCCAGGCTGGTAAGGTGTGCTAAAACAGGATCTAGTTTCGACTTCTTCAGCTTGTGGATCAGATCCACACAGAATTCCTCCGTCAGCCGATCGTTTTCCTTCATCCACGAGCAAAGTATGCTTTCTGTTTCCACCTGAATTTATGTATTCAAAAATAGTTTTCATTTTCATGTAAAGAATAATACGAGAAGAAAAGGAGTGGCAGTCATAAAACAGCAATAGAAACATAAAATAGAATACCAATATAAAACTTTTCAGTTGCAGTAATTAGAGTCGTCAATCCGCGCAGATTTCATGTAAAGTTCGTAGATCCGTAGACTATTAGATGGTACTTTTAGCACACGATGAAAATCTATTTTGTGTCAAAAATTCATTAATTGTTTCTTATGTGGATAGCTTTTAAAAATTATTCCACGAACGCTTTGTGCCTTATCGGCTTTCTATTACCTCATATCCAACAAAATGTGAGTGGAATAATTGCTTTATTAAATTCTATTCAATTCTGAACAGTTAGATATTAAGAAATTAGAGCCAAACTATTAAATTCTGTTCCAATTTTACAAAAGAAAATAATGGAAAATGATGTTAATTTCCATACAATATAATACAGTATATGAGAAGGTAATTGTGATTGATTGAAACAATCAGAGTGCTAAAAACGCAATATTTGAACTTGGAGATTTAAAGTTATTGGTTTCAGATGCAACGTTTGGAATTGACTTACTGTAAGTGTTTTCAGGTATTTCTCCATGTTTTTGACAGAAATACTGTTTGTTTCCCGTTTAAAGGTTTCCAGACAGGTATGAAAGGCCCTACGATGTACCTCTCGTATCTGGTCACTTAGACATGGCAGCATGCTCTTCACTTCGGATTCAATCTGTTCCTTGTAAGTTTGCAAGGCCATCATAGTTGCCTGTGAACACTTGGATCGAATGAAGACATCCCAGGCATTCCCTATATTAGGTACGGCGCCAGGTGTGTTCAGGGCGTCCACGTACACCTCAATCAGGATGGCAAGTGCTGTCAGGTAAAGTAAAATTACGACATTTAAATTTAGAGACTTTGTTAGGATTACACAATTACCAGTAGTCAAACCAGTAATATTTATTGAGGTTCTTATAAATGTCTTCCAGCAAAACACACACAACACGACACAGTTAAGAATCCCAGTTTTGCAGAAGGTAGTCATGGTTGGCTAAAACGCTAAGCTTGTAGTGGGTTGGAATCTGGATTTCGCCGAAGACAAAATCCAAACAGAGTCTAGAGAATCAAACAGCTAAACGATTTCAGATTAGTATTAGTAACAATAATGATGATTATGATGATGATAGTGGCAGAGGTAAGGAGAATCGATGTCTAGTGTTCTCAATCATGATTAGTAACCATGGCCGCGGATTGTTTGAGAAGGCATTTTCTGCGTTTTTCGAAATTGTGCTTCCACAAACTTTCTTTGGAAATTCAACAAAAAAAACGTTTTTTAAAAAAGTAGTTGAAAACAAAAATCGAGAAACATTTGTTATTTGATTGGCCTGGCTAATATCTGCATATTTTTCTGTGTTGAGCAATCCAGGCTTTCTAAAATCTTTAGTGCACCTGACACTGTGACTGAATGAGAAGCTAACAAGTAGTAAAGTAAAATTGGTCGAAGAAAGCCGATTATGATATAACAAGCTAATATAAAGCCTTTTTGCTTAAACTCCACGTTTAGAGTTTTGGTTTAGGTCAAGCCACAAACGAACTTCTCGGTCGTGAAGAGGATGAGAAGGAAGGGGAGGGAGTGGGGCGAGTTTTCATTCCAAAATCTGAGCCGTCAAGCGATTTAATATTCGCAAAAAGACGTTAACTAAGGTACTTATTCAATATTTTTGCAATCGTCCGTTAAGTTATCTTGTTTTAGTTTCTACTTTAATTAATTTTTTACCACAGTTTTAAGTAATGAAACCTCTTGATGATGGTACAAGGTGGTACTAATTATGTTTTGATGACGTTGGGGGAGTCAGGATGGTGGAGTTGTAACGCACATTCCTCCCAATTTTGTGGACCCGGGATCGATTCCTGGGTTTGTTCGTGGGCTAAGATTTGTCCATTTCAGCGTGATTCCGAGGATTTTGCTCAGGGTACCCCGGTCTTCCTTCCCCTGATTCCATCTGTCTCTGGCGCTGTGATTGTAGGTCATGCATGCATAGTATTGTGGGGAGACACAGCAGCTTCTGTCAGAGCTCGTTGAGCTGCGCCCTTTGCAATTTAGTCTCTAACTGCGAGAAAAAAGTGATTAGTCAGCCAATTATTATTATCGTTATCATTATCATTATCATTATCATTATCATTATCATTATCATTGTCATTGTCATTGTCATTGTCATTGTCATTGTC
>JAOCNB020018923.1:0-13788 GCA_026546465.2 Palythoa caribaeorum | reverse complement strand
ATTGGGATTTCAGTCACCCCGTAGGGATAACTGCTATATGGATTTGCTTGCGAGAAGTTAGAGTGATGATTAATTGGGCTTTTTTATTGGACTATTTTTCCGTGAAGTGATGTTATACCACTTCACTAATATGGTTTTACCATTTGTGCGAAAAAAAACGTTTCTTTTCACGCCAGCGAGACATTGTATGTAAACTATTCCGTTTTTCGGAATACGGAATTCATCATCAAATTTCTCACATCATTAATAGTAAAAGTGCAGAGTTTGGCCTACAATAAGAGAATATGTGAATATTTGAAGCCAAATATTTTTGTTGAATATTTGCAAGCAATGCCCGTCCACTATATTTGTAAAATGCTTACCGAATTTTTTTGAAAAAACTATTTGTCAATTTAGGCGCTATATCTTTGAAAAGTGTCAGTTTTACTGAGATGTGACAAATTTGATAGTATATTCCTTTTTCCAATAATTCAAACATTTCTTTGTTTAACGTTATATATATGAGCGTCACGCCTTGAAAAGGGTGTCTATGGTGAAGAGTAATAGTACAGCTTATAGGCGGCTTACCATTTGCACAAAAAAACGACATAACAAGTTCAGCACGCCGTAAAACTGGTCTTTCTGAAGTAGTAGTGGCCACAGACCATTGAATCGCGGGTAAAACAAGTTATTGTTGTGCTTATGCTTTTGATTAACTTTTAGTGAAGTAAAAAACGCAGGTTTTAATCCAGCATGTCATTTTGATATCTTTCGAGCTCAGTTCTGTAATAGCGCTGCGCGCCAGTACTAAAAATAGAAATTGCTACCCCACCTGACTCGGACAAACAGAAGCGTGTTTGACAAAAAAGTCTATAGAAAAAGTAGTAATCTTGTAATTATAAGAAACTCATTTATTGTTAAATTTCAATTAATAATGTAATAAGGTCTGTTCAAAATTTTGCATTTGCCGCCACCCGATTTTACAATAACTGGTTTGTTTGTCTGAGTCATGACGTAATACACGCGCTGTACTATTAATTGTAATGGGTGCATTCTGTTGGTGATGGGTCAGAAGCCGTCAATAATTAAAGTGTATCGGCCATGGCACGTGTTTAGTTATTGATTTCGGGCAACCAAAACACCTTCGCTATGTTCCCTCTGTAGCAGCACATTTATCACAGATCAATTGAGAACAATTGGGATAGGAAACATATTTGGGGCAGGTTTGCAAAAGTTGTCTCACCTCCACCAACGGGGATTCTTAAAAGATCACTTTTTTCAGTGCCAAAGTTATGATGGAAACTTTCAGTCAGAAATTCAAATGGTACAGTTTATCCACTAAAAATACGTCTGAGGTTTTTCGTCTTTTTTGAAAAATTTTCAGCGATTTTTCTTTTCAAATGGTAAAGGGCCGTGGATGTCAGTTTACCCTAAAAGTGTGGTAAATATTAATAAAGATATCTTGCAAGTGAGCGCAGCGAAAACGAGTATTATGTTGAATTTGACTACGTACAAAAACTACATTACTTATCTTCGTGTTATTATACACTATTCCGTCTTGAAATGTTTTCATAGATACAATGAGTTGTGGAGTTGGTCTATGGAAAAAATATCACGTGCTTAAATCTATTCCAAATTGCACTCAAAATTATGTGATTTACCCATTACAAGAAAAAATCCATTCTGATTGGCTAGGAGAAGCACAGTCTTCGAGTAACACAAAACAGGTAAATAAGCCATTTGCGAATTACGCACCATTGCTCAGAAACAAAACCTTTAAGTCAAGGCAAGGTGTCCACTTTTCATGCATTTGCTGCATATTTGCACGCTTGGCCTGTTTTTGTTTGGCAGTCGTGTAAGTATTCAGAAATGGCCTATTGCCTAACTAGTAAAAAATAAACGTTGTGATTGGTCAATAATTACAGAAACTCCATGCAGATAACCAATCAAATGGGAGGTTCGAACATAGAAGGCAAAATAAATGTGCGAGCGAATAAATTGTCGGTAAGAAGATTTCCATTTACATTCGTAACAAAACATTTTGAAAAGAATCGAGTTTTTGATAAATTCCTTCCCTTGTGGCAGTCAAGGTATTCTTTATTTCCTTTTTAAACGTGTGGTATTCCATATACAACTAATTACCTCCTAATATATGAACAAGGCTCCTTTACAATATATTCAATTTACATTAAATTGTTAATGTTATCGTTCTGATTACAACAAGGTTTCTTCAATCAGAAGTTAAATCATCAAATTACATGATGTAGTTATTATTATTGTTCTAATCACAACAGGGTTCTTTCACTACGATGTCAAATGTTAAAATTTTTTGTTGATGTAGTTGTTATTATCGTCCTGATCACTACAAGGTTCCTTCACTAAAACTTTAAGCATCAAATCACCCAACCACGTTGGTAACCAAGCAACGGTATTGAGAGGAAAACTGTTGACATGGTAACGCATTTTCGGCGTCTGTGATGCGACGGCGTCTACGACGGCATCAACGACTTCACTGGTATTTGAGTTGCAGTTCGCGTTTGACGAGAACCCGCGTAGGAAGGATTCGTCTAGTAATATAAAATGATAGCAGTTAGTGAATTTTCTCGGTTTTAGCTTTAAGGTTAATAATAAGCTGTGTGTGTGTAGTCCTGAGAAGGACTGTTGTGGATTACATTGACTGATGTCTTGACAACCGGAGCGGATCTCATCTTTCGACTCATTTGTCTATTGTCAGTGGATCGTATAAGCACTCTAGTCGTTGACCTAATTGGCCAGTAGAGTCATGATCTTATTGGTCGTCTGTCATGTAAGCCGTCACGTTATTGGCTGAGAAGACTAGTTTGTGATTGGTGCGTTTCGATCATGTTGTTAATACATGCGTAGTCAGTAGGATAAACACAGAACAGACGTATCCCACTGACTACACGTATTTTACAAGCGTTGCTCAACGCCGCGGGATAGAAAGCTTTTGAAGGCTCCACTTGAAGTCGCTTATGGTCTAAAATGACCTCGGAACATAGCACTACAGCCTGTTGAAATTAACCGTCGATTTTGCAGAGGCATGAAAGCCCGGAGTACCCAGAGAAAAAACATCGCTGTCCGATTGAGATTGGCAAATCTCAACCCACGTGCGCAGCCCAGATTTCTATCCCCATTCGCAGACTTGAAAGGTGCGAAGAATGACCACTATATTCCAACCTGACTCCTTGCATCTCATAAAACATTTTCTGATAATTCATTTCATTAAAAATCAATACAACTTGAAACTTACTGTCATGAAAGAACTTCTCGCCATACTCTTCAGCCACATCAGGTGGTAGTTTACCCCAGACTTTGCGATATCTTTCGATAATCATCTCCGTGTTAAAAATTGGTGTTTTGAACGGTCCTGGGGCAATGATGCTGACCAGTACACCCCACGGACGCATTTCTCGTCGCAGTGCATCGGAGAATCCTTCTACACCATATTTAGTAACACAGTAACCCGCAAAGTTGAGAACAGTCATACTGCCTGAGAGAGGAAAACAAAAAGTTAGAAATGACATTTAGTAGTTGATTAAAACTCAAGCATTCCTTATTTTTCATTTAAGACGTTAAGAGAATTTTGTTTGTATTCGGTTCGTTAAGTGATTGATTTTTTTCCTGTCTAGACAGTTAATTTTTTTATTTGTAGGAGAATTTAAGTGCGGACAAATATGCCGGGCTGAATCTGAAATTGTCCTATGCCGAAGTTGGGCAATTAATGATGGGCATTTATTTGGGACTTTTCCATCTTGATTGGATTCCAGATATCCTTTGAAAGGTTACCAGCTATCCATTGATTGAATTCCAGATATCCTGTGACTGGATTCCAGCTGTCTCCTGATTGGATTCCAAGTATCCTGTGACTGGATTCCAGCTATCTCTTGACTGGATTCCAGATATCCATTGACTGGAATCCAACTATCTCTTGATTGGATCCAGATATCCATTGACTGGAATCCAAGTATCTCTTGACTGGATCCAGATATCCATTAACTGGAATCCAACTATCTCTTGACTGGATCAATATATCCTTTGAATGGATTCCAGCTATCCTACGACTGGAATCCAACTATCTCTTGACTGGATTCCAGATGCCATTGACTGGAATCCAACTATCTCTTGAATGGATCCAGATATCCATTGACTGGAATCCAGCTATCTCTTGACTGGATCCAGATATCCTTTGACTGAAACCCAGCTACCTCTTGACTGGATTCCAGATATCCTTTGACAGGAATCCAGCTATCCCTTGACTGGATTTCAGCTATCTCTTGACTGGATCCAGATATCCATTGACTGGAATCCAATTATCTCTTGACTGGATCCAGATATCCTTTGACTGAAACCCAGCTATCCCTTGACTGGATTCCAGATATCCTTTGACTGGAATCCAGCTATCCCTTGACTGGATTCCAGCTATCTCTTGACTGTATCCAGATATCCTTTGAATGAATTCCAGCTATCCATTGACTGGATTCCAGATATCCTTTGACTGGAATCCAACTATCTCTTGACTGGATTCCAGATGCCATTGACTGGAATCCAACTATCTCTTGACTGGATCCAGATATCCATTGACTGGAATCCAGCTATCTCTTGACTGGATTCCAGATATCCTTTGACTGGATTGCAGCTATCACTTGATCGGATTCCAGATATTCATTGACTGGACTCTAGCTATCTCTTGGTTTTATCAAGATAACGTTTGGCTGGATTTCAGCTATCTCTTGATTAGATTCCAGATATCCTTTGACTGAATTCCATGGACTGGACTCAAGCAATCTTGTTCCCAGGACGTTTTACCCACCTTCCAGGGAAAATCCCTGAAAACAAGACTTCCTTTGACTGGAAACCGCATTTAGTACAAAACCTATTTTACATCATAAAACAATCAAGGGCTTGTAGAGTCGTTCATTTCAACAACCTAAATTATTATACCAAGACCAAAACGCGGTTTCGTCCAGTTTCCGATTCAAATACGATTAGCACAGGTAAACTAGAGATAAAGGGCTTTTACCATTTACGAAAAAATTACGAAATTTTCATCGGGAATTTTAGTTTGGGAAAAATGCGTTACATTTAGCCAAGTCCCATTCATTCATAGGCTTCTCTGTGGCTAGCTATAAAAAGGTCGATCAAAGGCTTCGGAGTGGTGAAAAGTACGAGAAACTGTAAATGGAACACAAATTCCTGGCCCATTAGAAAGTTCCCACCGGGAAAACTGGACTACCTTTTCAGACATCCCGTTTGTTACGGAAATTTTCAAGTGAAACAAACCAAAGAGTCGTGTTCCATTTTTATTCTAATTGGAATTTCGGAATTTTTTCGTAAATGGTAAACAATCATAACTACTATTTAGAATTTGAAAAGCTCGAGTTTGATCTTAACCCAGCATTGACCTAAAAATAACAATTTTGGTACCAACCTCCTACACTTGAGAAATTGACCACTCGCCCCTTTGCCCGTCTGAGAAGGGGAAGGAATGTTTTTGTCACATCTATCGTTCCCCAGAGATTAACATCAGCAAGGCGTTTGAAGTCCTCCAGGGCCTGCCACTCAATTGGACCCGGCAGATAGATTCCAGCGTTATTGATCAGACTCCATAATCCTTTGGGGGAAAACATAACAGGAAATGATGTGAATTTTATAAGTAATCATGCTATAGTTATAGGATTTAATGATAAAAATGATACTAATTAAGAAATAAATAAAATTAAGATTATTTACAGATAAGAAGTGATTATATACAATAGAAAATATATAGTATGTATACTAAAATCCCCAAAATCAAGTATCTCTAAAAAACTACATACAAATTACAAAACCTATTTAAAACCTTTTCATTCAGTCTGTCTTCTAATTATTGGAATTTTCAAATTTCAAAGTACAGACGATGATCAATATCAACAAAAATATCACTCAAAGTTGCCAAAAAGTGGCCTCAGGGAAGACGGCGGCGGGTTCTTTGATAAATTGTTTAAAAACGTCTGTTTACATTTGTTTTGCATTTTTGTCGTTGAAAACGTGACAAACATAATAGTAGATCTGTGATGTCAAGGTGAGACCAAAGTATCTAATATCGTTTCAGGAAATTACATAATTATTGGTTAGAAAAACAAAGATTCTGACCTGAAAAAAAATATTATCATTGCAGTCACGTTTTCAAGATTCAAAGGGCAATGTATGTCAAGTACTTGTACGTATTGTATATCCTTTTAAAAAAATCAGTCTTATAAAAATAACGAGGCTAAAATTAGCCAAAATTCAAGAACAATTTAGGAGCAAGTTTAGACTGAGGTTTGAAATCTAGAATAATTTTTTGCTAGAAACTGTAGAAAGTTAACTAATTTAACTTGACGATACAGTATAAAACTCTACTGATATCGTCTAAACCCTAATTAACGACTGTTTGAGAAACAATATTGGTAGTTCGCTTCTAAATACAGCCGTACACTACATGTGTATAAATCAAAGCATCATAGTTTCGCTTCACAAAATTGCGGAATGATGCGTTAAAAAAAAAGGCTCTGACCTAAAAAAAGTATCATCTTTATAGTCACGTTTTCAATATTCAAAGAGCAAGGTATGCGGAACCCATGTAAACGTGTTGTAATCCCTTTTCAGAAAAACAATCTTATAAAAAAAAAAACAGGCTTAAATTGGCTAAAATTTAAGAACAATTTAGGAGCAAATTTATAGACTGAGGCTCGATATCTAGAACGTTTTTTTTTTTGGTATAGAAACTTGGCTGAAACTTGTAATTTATCTTAGCGATACAGCCGTATAGAACATGCAAACACCTTCAGAGCCCTAATTAAAGAATTTAGGGTACTTCGCTTCTGAATATAGCCGTACGCTGCATGTGTGGCGCAAGGAGTTTTGGTTTCCAATACTTTATGTCTATTTTTTTCTTCAATAAGAAATGCTCACAGAAATAAGAACAAACATAAAAACAAATTGAGGCTGCAGTTGCCAAAAAATTGAGAACAATAAGCCTCGGCAAAATGTACTGGTTTTAATAACAACAAAAATCGCGTGCTAGCAATTAAACCTAAGTTTGCGGGCAGCTAGATGCTTATGTGGTTTAGACGAACAGTTAAAATTGTCGCAGGTGGTCTGGCGTTCTAACCGAGTTGACTCATGAAGAGCTGCAGACACAGACTTGATACATATTTTTAATTTAGAAGAACCAAGAACGTCAGTCTGACAATCGGCCAAAATTTAAGAACCTGCGAAGAACACACTCACGGCTGAGGAATGGACGAAAACTTTATTTTGTTACATTACGGCACAAAATCATAAAGTCGGCAAATTGCCAAATATTCGATAGTGCAAGATCATTTGCAACAAAAGTAAACTACATGAAAATTTTTACAAGAATTTACAGGACTCATTATTTTCCCTTTTAAGTACCCTGTCTACTTTTATATCAAATATCAAATGCTGAAGCTCATATTTTCTTAGATACACATAACTCGGCCAAAAATCAAGACGTTCTTATATAAAAAAAGAGTGTAAGCGCTCTCGACAGTTTCTTTCTTCACATACTGACAACATAGCGCAAAACTTTGAAACTAAAGGATTCTGTTGATTATACTGATGTAACATTGATTGTCTGGGTACACCTGTCGTGTAACGGAAATCGTAGATAAAAACTTAGTAAGTACCACAACTTCAGTTGAGACACACGGATACCGACTATGACATCACAGATCGTCAACTTACGTTCCTTTGCATAACATCGAAAAACCTGCATGCAAAGGCAGGCACAGATCGGACTAAATAGAATATTTAAGTTTTTTGTCTTTTTTCGGAACTGTTTTACAAGAATGTAATTTAATCTTTTGGAAACAAATATAAGTTGACGAAACGTACTTGTCTATTTTTAGTAAGTTGTTCCTATCATGTTTTGAAACAAATGTTTTCAAACTAAACGAAGCACCAGGAAGCGGAATGTACTTTGCAAAGGAAGTTTTATAATGCATTATGGGATTTTGAAGAATTTTATCTGAACTGTAACTGCAGTAAAATACGGCTAACAAAGACTTTCTTCCAGAAACTACAAAGCCAACAACCAACCTTGAAAATGAATGAGTCGCTATATCGCACAAAAAAATCGGGTTTATTTTTTAAAAAATGGAAGAAACAAAGATTTTTAAAAACAATCAATTTGAGTATGTCCAGTTTATTAAATAAAGTAATTATGGAATAACTTGACGGGCAACATTTTGTGACCGCCGGCTTCTGTTCAGTATACGTACATACAATCTCCATATTTGCCGTTGCAAGGATAGTATTACTACAAAATGGACTACAAATTGTTAGCACGAGTGCTGTCACGGATTTCCAAAGGTCTTAAGTTAAAACTTTTGGGTTGAAAATTGGAGTATTTCATCGGTTCCGCAACATTTTTCTTATCTTTGAATTATCAGTACGACAATATTTTTCGCAAAAGGCCGTTAGGGTTGTGATATTAGAGATCTTAAGTAGTGAGGAAGGTGACGCCAACCAAGACGTGAAGAAACAGCAGTAATGCAATACTGAAAACGCACGTTGGAATGCATTGAGCCTAGCACCTGCACATAGTTGTCGCAGAACGTGAAAAGACTTTTTTTATGGAGTTCTTTGGAAGACGAGGACGTGAAAACAAAAATGTTCTCAGTATTTCTTTGTCTTCAAGGAGGAACATTAAACTGTTTTCTGTCACAAAGCTTGACGAGGAGAAAAACAAAATCCTACGCACT
The DNA here is from genome assembly GCA_026546465.2 of Palythoa caribaeorum. Taxonomy (NCBI): domain Eukaryota; kingdom Metazoa; phylum Cnidaria; class Anthozoa; order Zoantharia; family Sphenopidae; genus Palythoa; species Palythoa caribaeorum. Next base: position 5,041 of record JAOCNB020018923.1, on the reverse strand, counting down.
GATAACGAAGTAAATAAATGTGTGATTGCTGTGATGTACTGAAAGAAGACAAAGAAACGTCTGCAAGCTTTTATTTTACCAACTATAAAATCAACAAAACTTAGAACTTTGGAAACAAAACCAGTATTGCTGAGTCACGCATATCGGCGTTTTCTGATGTTATCACGTGCACTGTGCAGGCTTCGTAAAGATTTCAACGCTGTCGTTCATGACTTATGAGAAAAGCAAAAAGCGGAATATAAGAATTCCTTTGTTTTATAGTAATAGTAGTGGTGATAGTAAAACACCCGATTTTGTGATATTTCAAAAGGACTTTATAAATTTTATGGTATTTAGCAATCTTTTTCTATATCAATATCAGATTACAGGAGCCACAAATATCATTTTGAAATTTATCAAGAAATAAAGGAGCAAAACTGTAAGCTTTGTACAAACTTTATTTCTGCAAAATCCATATTTTCATCCTCAAATGATTTATTTTCTTCAAAAGATACCAAAACTATAGTTCCCCATTAAATTGAAATCAAGTGTTTAAATATAACCGCATGTGTACACAAACCAAGAATTCATAACCATTAAACAATTGTTGAAACCCTATAAAGTGACCATTTTGTTTGTCTTGGAGGATGCGATAAAAATAATTGGTGTTTAAAATTATTCTAACTTTTGAACCAGTTGAATAGTGAAACCCAGTAAAGTGACCATTCATTTTGCTTGTCTTGATGAAGAGTAGAAATGATTGGTGTTCTTCGTTTTAACTTTTGAACCAGTTGGCGAAACCCTATAAAGCGACCACTCATTTTGTTTGTTTTGAAGAGAAGAAACTAGTAATGTTATTCATTCTTAAACTTCTAAACCAGTTGATTAAACCCTATAAAGTGACCATTCATTTTGCTTGCCTTGATGAGTAGCAAAGGTTGGTGTTATTCATTCTAACTTTTGAAACAGTTAATGAAACCCTATAAAGTGACCATCCATTTTGTTTGTTTTGAAGAGTAGAAATGATCGATGTTATTCACTCTAACTTTTGAATCATTTGATGAAACCTTATAAAGTGACCATTCATTTTGCTTGCCTTGATGAGTAGCAAAGATTGGTGTTATTCATCTAACTTTTGAAACAGTTGATGAAATTCTATAAAGTGACCATTTAATATTTTTATTGTTTATGTTTGTCTTGAAGGATATATTCAATAAATATTAATGTTCAGGTTTTTTTCACAACTCTTGAAGCTGAGCTTTCACATAAAGTTGCAACCTTTGACTTTTGAAAACTTAACTAAAAAGGTTTAACCATGAAAAAACTCACCACATCCCTTGGGAAGATGACTTTTCACGATACGAAAAGCTTCTTGTACATCGCTTCTTTGCGTAACATCCATCCTGAAAGCCACTAGCCGCTTACTGCAGGAGTGATTCAAACTTTCTGCTCCTTCTTTTGTAAGACAGGTCGCAAACACCCGAAACCCCATCTGATCCAAGCGAACAGCCGCTTTTCTCCCGAATCCAGTATCACAGCCAGTAATGAGTAAATATCTGTTGTGGAATTCTGTTACCTTCCGTCTGGGTTGAAGTTTGTACAAGACAAAAACACAGAGAAGGAAACATGTGGCAATAAACACTGCTTGATGCAGGTAAAATAATATTTGTAAAAATGTAAAAAACATGCTGTCAACTTCACTTCGTTCTCTAATGATCCGAGTACAAGTGTTGGCTGGTTTGAGTTGCCTTGCTCTTTATATATCATTGCTTCAATGTACGTATCGATTTTTAAGACAAGGCGTGGCGCACTTAAGGACTTCAAGTCGACAACATTCATAATATGGGAAATACAGTTCCATATATTCCAGTATATTGGACCAAGAGAGAATTGAGCAACTCTACAAGCTTATTTTCCTGGGAATCTGGCTTTATTTTCTATTCAAATCAGTTGTTCTTTGTGTTCTTTGTAGGAGGTTGATAAATACATGCTTAGACTAAGTACACTCATTTTTAAAATAGCTCTTGCATGGGCTTTAGAACAACTAAACGCAGTTAAAACACTTATTTGAACTTTATAAAACATATATATCACGTCACTAAAGAGTATAAATTAATGTAACTACATGCGCACGGAAATGATCAAAGAACAGGATCTCCAGAGAAGACCTTGCTGTAGTTCTTTAATTCAGTATGTTACAACACAATTGTCAAAAATTTCTACCATATGAATATTACGATCATGAACACCCAGTTGTATGGTGAATCAAAGTTAGCTCAGTTAGACTGATTTATGTTTGATATAGACAATAAACATTAAAACACAATTTCCGCCTCACGAATCGAAATCCGTGAGTTTCCGGATTTTTCCGATGAGTCTTACTAAATAATAAAAAGAAATAATATAACTAATCTCGTCTTTATGTTTTACGAATATTCAAAAAGATAAATTCTCTCCGTTTGGAAACGGGTAATGGAACTGGAAAGTTATTTCGAAAGTTGTTGTGTTTCAATCATGTGTAACCACATTTTCTTTCCTGCACTTAAAATCTCTTTTGCTATATCATCATTCTAAAAATAAAGCCCGGTATTATTTTCTCAACCAAAAGTTATGCTTAGACAAACTTCATTTAATCAAAACGTCCTGAGCAACATTCTCCCTATAAAATAGTAGCTTATATCTATAAAGCAGTTAACATTCTGACCTTTTCTAAATTTATAGATAAAAATAATCGGTATTCTTCAATCAATATATCATTCGATTGCCCTCGTGACATGCGACAGAGTATGTGCTACTATACGATCTCATTATCTTTGGGAATCGGGGAGAGCATTCATGGAGTCTAATACCTCTGCAGTTGGTATAGTTTCAATCATCCACTAACCACAAATGCTCTCCTCTAAACAATCACTCTTTTAGATGGGTGTTACAGTAACATAGATCTCAGTTCCAGAGAATAGATTTTAGTGTTTATCATGAAATACGTTTCTAATTGAAAAGGAGGAATTCGGTAGTTTTGGTGGTGTCTGACTCGCTGCCATAGTGATATGTGATATGCGATATGAGCCATCGAGCTCAATTTTTTCTGACACTGCCATGCTTTTAGTTGTTGAGTACACAGGCGATTTATAATGATTATTAAACTGGGTAGAGTGCAATATTGTCTGAAATCATACACGCTGATTTCAAAATAACGCGAGTTTGATTTGAAGTCACAAGTATGATTTCAGACCAAAATTGCACAAAAGTTCAATCACCACTGTAAATGTTTGATGGGCGATCAGTATCCATAATATGGTGAAAGGTGTTTATAAAAACGTTGAAACTGATCTAGATAAAAATTTTTTTTGGATATATATTGTTAAAAAACTGAATTTTCGACTGCAACTGCAGCCTTCATCAGAGTAACTAAAATATGCTATTCGAGTTATAATATGCTAAAATTAAATTAAGCAGTTACTTTTTCCCCTGGGGCTTCAATAATGTCTTATAGTTATAGACAGAAGGGAATGGCTTACCACTTTTAACATCCATTTTGATTTTTATTTATCAAAGAGCTGGTTTGTTAAAAAAAGAAAAAAACGATGCGATTTAGAGTTCAAAATGGTGCGATTTTGGAATTAATCTCACTGCTCTGAGACAATCAGATTGCACCAATTGACTAGTACTGTGGTTTCAAAATGGATGTAACAAACTGCAATAAGGTACGTGTTTGGGGGCGCACTCTCTACAGCATAACACAATCGTCAGGCCGCCCACACAACACTTTACCTATTGTAATAAGTTAACCGGCATTGTTGATCACACCTGACAACACGGCAAACAACTGACTCATGTTGTTAAGAGGTAAAAGTAATGTCTCAAAATAAAACATGAAGACTTAACGTCATTTTTTAATTATGAAAAAAAAAACACTCTTCGTAATTTACTTCGTATCCCAAATTAAGCCCAAGTTTATCAAAAAGCCGGTTTGTTAAAAAAAAGATGCGATTTAGAGCTCAAAATGGTGCCATTTAGGAATTAATCAGACTGCTCTGAGCCAATCAGATTGCACCAATTGACTAATACTGTGGTTTCAAAATGGATGTAACAAACTGCAATAAGGTACGTGTTTGGGAGCGCACTCTCTACAGCATAACACAATCGTCAAACCGCCCACACAATACTTTACCTATTGTAGCAAGTTAACCGGCATTGTTGATCACACCCGACAACACGACAAACACCTGACTCATGTTGTTAAGAGGTAAAAGATACCTCAAAATAAAACATAAAGACGTAACGTCATTCTTTAATTATATAAAAAAAGCTCTTCATAATTTATCTCCGCTCCCAAATTTAGCCCAAGTTTTGGGAACTTTACCGACACTCACGTCTCTACTTTTAAAATAACAGGCCATTCAAGATAATTGCAGTTAATTTGGAGGAGACAAAACTAAAGATTTATATCGTATATTGCACTATCGTATTATGTTGTATTTAGTTGTATTGGGCTATGTTATAATATATTGAATTGTACACGGGTTTTTTTCATCATTTTTTCAAGGCCATCCTTACATATATTTCTATGTTTACAATCGTTTTCGAGTAAAAATATAGGGTCAGTCGTTCGGGTAAAAACATTTCGGCTAATTAGCCCATTACATGCATAACATTTACGATATGTAACTTTATCTTAACGTATAGTGTTTTTCTTTATCGTAGATCACTCGCTTTGTTGCTTTGTTTACGAAACTGACAACTCACCACATCGAAGGGGCCTAACGCCCGCTACCAATGTGTATATTATGCCCAGTATTGTAGTACATTCAATTGCTAGTCAATCTTTTAGGATCCTTTTGGTTACCATTATGTGAAAGTTGTTTGCCTCTTTGGCGCAACCAACACGGTGGAAAGCTATATTATGCGCAGCAACTGTTTGTTTTTGCGTTCATGGGTTCAAAGTTGTTCAGTTTATTTCGATTTTGTTAAAAGTCTCATTAATATTCTTCTTCTTCTTCTTCTTCTTCTTCTCCTTCTTCTTCTTCTTCTTCTTCTTCTTCTTCTTCTTCTTCTTCTTCTT